>CM052548.1:79235371-79270473 GCA_028533065.1 Trachops cirrhosus
GGTCTGCCCTGGTCTTTGCATTTCCTGTTTCCTGCCCTAAACTCCCTGCCCTTGACCTCCTTCTGGTGGGTTCTTTACAGTCATTTTCAAACATGCTCAGTCAGGCCTTTCTTACCACTAAATCTAAATTCAGTGTCTCCCAGCCCACTTTCTATCACATCACCCTATGAAAACAAAACGAAACAGAAACCTACATTAGTATCAGGAAATAATCTTATTTAGTTAGTTGTTAACTTGCCTATGCCCATCTCTTTCCATGAGAAGTAAATACTTCAGGGCCAGGGATCTTGTCCATTTTGACCACTACTGTATCCTCAGAATTGCTTAACATGAAGCATGTGGTCAATATTTGTCCAGTGAATAAATGACTAAAATTACACAGCTAGTAAGTGACAGAACTGTGCCTGAAACCCAAGTTTGTCTATGTCTCTGATCAATACGAGACTGCCTCGAGCTCGGGGCAGTGCTGACGGCCACCGACAAGTTCGCTGTCCTTGGTGACCGACACCAGCTTGCTCCTTAGATCCAAGACAAGGGCACTGGAGAAAGTCGGTGTGCCTGTCCATCCACGGAGAGCAGCTCGCCCCAGACAATCTGAGGCAGCGGTAACTCAGAGCTCACCCCACTCAGGGAGACTTGTCACAGAGGGTCAGCTGTGGGGGGCAATCATATCTCACTGACGGGGACCACTTATGCATTTGTTAGGAACAACTCAGCCTCTATCCCCGGTGCAGGAGGCGGGGAGAGCGGATAGACTGGACAGAGGGGAAAGCGTTCAGGTGAAGTTCACTGCAGAGGTCACACGAACACCTGTGTTCACTGGTTAGATGTTGAAGAGAGAAGGTGAAGGCAGCAGTGAAGTGACGAACAGGTTGATTGTGAAGATGACGCTGCCGGCAGAGCCAGGACGCTGGGAAAGGGGAGGGGCTTCCCGGGTGAATTCCCGCCTTGATTTAGATGTACAGCTCTGGGGTCATGGTTGGTACTCAGGAAAGAGTTGTCCACTGTCCTCCCGCGTTCTTTAGGAAGAAGAGGATGACTGAGGTGGGGATAACTGTGAGTTCTCTAAGATCTCTCCTTTCCTCCCTCCCTCTCTTCCCCTTGGCCTTCACCTCTCTCTCCCTTCCTCCTTCCTTCTCTACAGCGGTTGATACACGACTATTTATACAGCAAGCCCTCCATAAATGCCAGGCACATGACTCCAAAAGCAAAGCTCAGCTAGAGTCTGTATCTCAAACACTATTCGGTTCCAGGGAGTTTTGCAGAGCCTGGAGAAGGATGACTTTGAGCTCAAACAGATCTGCCCCCTACACTTCTTGACTGTGGTCTCAGGCCGTGTGATTCGCTTTTATCATGTGAAATTGGAGGCTAAGCAAACCTCTGTCAGGACCTTGTGAGAGTAGCAAAAAATGTGCTTGGGATATTTAGCAGGAGGCTTGAATCCTAACGATGCTATATAAATGATAAGTCATTAACATTATTCAGTGTTACCTGCTTTTTGTTGACTTTTTGAGAATTGCTATATACGTTTAGAAAAATATGTTACTCTTAAACTTGAACTACTAATCTTATCTTATCTTTATCAGAAAAATTCTTTAAAGTGTCTAATTATACATAATATTTTGAAAATAAAGGTATAAAATTAAAGTGTAATGTTACTACTACCAAACTTCATAAAAAACACAAGGAAAGCATACAGTATATAGAAACACAATTACAAGTGAAACATTATATTTTCCTTCAATCTACTTCCATTGGCCACTTTATGCAAATATTATTTTTCTCTCCAAAAAGAATATTACAACAATGCTTTCTCACAAAGCAAAACTGAACTTAATATTCGTATGTTTGTTTTCTGTTGTATTTCTCTCCATTGTCTATCCAAACATACCAAACATACCAAAGTATATATACAACAAATTATTTTAGTGCACACGTAGAAAAGGCAGCCCTTAAAAAAACCCAGTCTTACCTATATTGGAGTCAAATCATTCTTGCTAAATGAAGTATGATTTACTGACTATAGTGTTCATCTGAGAAGCAGACTTTCGGGGACAAAGTTTTAGTTCCCCAAGTTCATCATTAGCTCACACTGACATCAGCCATCCTGTGATTCTTAATAAATGATGACTAACTAAAACATTAGAGAAATATTATATAATACTAATACCACAGGGGTCCCATTGACCTAAAATTACTCGAAACATTCGATGTGTTGGAAAAAGAATAATGAAACGCTACCATCTCAGACAAAAGCATGGAAATTATGCTTCCTGTTAGAGAGATTGTTTTAAAGATGTGAATGTCTATTGTGTCATGATTCTGCAATAATTTACTCGCAATTTCACAGCATAGTAAAGTCAAACATTACCACTTATTGCCAATTGGAAAGGGAAAAAATGGGAAGCTCCGTGTCTGGGGAGGGATTCCGTAGTTTGGCACATTTGCTGGTTCTTAAATTAAACTGCTTTTCTGAATGAGCTTGTGGATGAGTGTGTGGTAGTCCCATGTTCTTCTGACTAATTTGGATAGCTCGCGGCCATGGACTCATTGAGTGGTTCCATTCACGAACAGATGATGCATGACAACGCTGTAACGCTCTTCTGAGGAAGTTAGCTAGGAAGAGCCCTACTATACCAGAGGGGTTTTGATAACACTTCCATCCAGGCTACATACTGTAGACATTGATTTGAAATAAACTGGGACTGATGATCAGTCGATGACGATTTCCATAATCATTACACCGTCAGTAATTCATCAAGGTAATAATATTTGTGTCCCTGATGTCACATTTGTCCTGTACAGAGGGACTGAAGAACACGCTGTGATTTTTAAAAGCCCTTATTAAGAACTGATGGGTTGTGTTAGACTCCCAACTGTAAAGTCATCCATGGGATGGCTAAAACGGAATAAAACATTTTAAAAATCCTGCTAGGTTTGTAATAAAATTCTTTGACAATACCTTCTGTAGCATGAAGGAAGAGATCTTATGCTTATAGCATTTTAATTAAATCTCCCTTATCACGATTGTTCAGCGCAGTCTGCCAGTACACTCTGGAAAGAGACCTTACAGCGTACGGGGCAGAGCGAACCCTCCTCACCGCTGCACCTCTTCCCCGGGATATTCCCTTCCCTTTCTGACCGTCGGGATTTCTTCACAACCACGGTTTTCAGCAGGTGTATAGTCAACAGGTACCTCCATATCCTGCACTGACTCGTGTTAGACACTGGATTGCTGGGCGATACTCCCATCCCTAGTCAGAAAACAGCTAATGGCATTACACACTAAATGTCATAAGTATCTCTTCACCCAAAATGAATGTGAGCTGAGAAAGTCAACAACAGTGATATAATTAACAAAATTAACTACTGTGTGTTGAGACTGTCGTTATAAAACGAATTACCATTAGATTGCAAATGTTCTAGAATCAATTATGTTTCCATAGAACATGGTTGAAATAGGCACGACCCAGTAGAATTTCAAGAATTTTACAAATTGTTCTAGTTTGCTATCTTAAAAGTTCTACTAACCTAATCTAAAGCATAATACTTTGATTGGAATCCAGAAATAGTGTATTTTAGATATTTGTTTAAAAACTCTATTTCCTCTTTGCTTGGAGATAGTTTCCTGAAAGGCGATCATCCATACAACTCACGTCCAGGAGCTCTGTATTTAAAGATGAAGCAATGACAGGCTTACTGGGTGTTGAGTACCTGTACTTGACTTTCTAACTGCTAGATAAAATCACAGTTATCTTCTCCAAACTTTCATTTGTTTTAAAAATATTCCCATCTTTACTAGTCTAAAATAATTATTTGAGCTCTATGATCCCAACCCTTCATATATTTGTGTACCGCTTGGTGTGGGTTCCTGGCTTCGTGACTTCATTGCTTCCTGACTTCATTGCTTCCTTCTTTTTTACTGAGGTAAAATATACATGACACAAAATTTACTATGTTAATCACTTCATGATTTGGCAGCATTAAGCACATTCACAATGTTCTGCAACCACCACCACTATTCTCAGCTTCATTATTTTTAAGCTGTCGTTTATCTGCAGGTTGGTACCTGTAAGATGGGGTGATGGTTACAGTACCAGCTTTATGTTTTCCTGAGATAGGAAATGAGATGGGATGAGATGTGTAAAGCTTGCCCCATCCCTCCAAAAGGCTGACATATATACGCCATATTTAAGTTGTTTTCTTCTAATGTTGCTGTCAATTCTTTGAAGGGCAAGCCTAATTTTTGGAACATTAGTAAATGTTCCAAAAGTAATACAAAGTAATAACTTGCATTTACTTTATAGAAAACACTGTGTGTTACAAATGCTTCCACAGAGATCTCACTAGAACGTCACCGTAAAACTCCATGTAACACACAGGAGGTTTGCTTTCTGATTGTATGAAGAAGACGAGAGAGCCTCTGGAGCTGAAGTCATTGCCCGTGGTCCCAGGGAGCGGAGGAACTAGGAACCGAACCTGGCATGGGCATGGAGGGTAACTACCATGGTAAACGTCTGTGGACTGACTGAGTGAATTAGACGTACATAGGGCTTCTGACCTCCAGTTCTCTCCCTTTCCGCTGCACAACACGGACTGATCACCCTCTGCATTAGTCGTCTCCACCTGCGTTCAGCTCTCTTGTTTGCAGAGTCCCTTTCTTGCAAATTCTCAAGGACCCATGTAAGAAGCCTGGGGGCTAATGCGGGCTTTTGCTCCTTTTAATTCTTGGAGGTGGACTTGTTCTCTTGACTGATTGGAAAGGAGTGCTCGGGTAGTTAACACTGGGGCTCTCAGTTTGGCAGTCCGCTCCATAGGCCGGCGGGCGGCCTTAGAGGTCATTTTGAATCTTGGGCCCAGCCTCTCATCATGTCTGTGGAAGGGCCTGTCAAGGGACGTGCATCTTTGTAGACTTCAAAAGCCCCCTAACGGATGCTTCGTTCTCTGAACCCACAGGCCTCTGAGCAAGGCTGAGAATGCAGAGGGTGACGGAAGGGTGCGGACCCTGCCTCGTACTGAGGGTGTCACCAAGTGCATCCTGTTCAGTTAGGTAAACATTCCTTTAGGGATCTGTTCTTCTTTTGGAACGTCCCTGTTTGTCCTTGAGTGGTATGTGAGTGTGTGTGTGTGTGTGTGTGTGTGTGTGTGTGTGTTTTACTCAATTCTCACTTGCTGGAATACCAAGAAAAATGAGAGCACCCATCTTTCCTACAGAGTGGAAGAGGGACATTTCAAGGGAAAGGACTTGAGATGCCGAGACCCTTTCTAAATGGTTTTATGACACCTGGCATGCTAAACCTAAGCGCGCCATACTAATGAAGCCCACCACCCCACTCTCTCAAGGCCCACTTCTGGACTGTGCCACCTGGACGCTGGGGCAGGAACCCGACAGCTCTCCAGGTTCCATGGGTTACACCGTAGGCAGGTGGGAGGATGGGGAGCACAAGCCCTAATGTGACTTTGACCCTGTGACAGAAGGTGAATTTGCCCGTAAAGGAGTTAGACGGCCTTATCATGAGAGTTCATAAAAGGGAGCACTCTCTGAGGGGCAAGAGAACCTCCGCCAAGAAAGTGGGCCAGGAGTCAAGGGTGTCCTTGCAGTGGGGAAGGCTGACATTTGGGACTCACCCCTAAAACTGGTATCTCCTTGAAGGGTCTGAGGTTAACTCACTGGTCCACGGTCACTTGCACTAGAAGGCCCTAGGGTTTTAATGCAGCCCTGTTCCTATGAAATGGTTCTAATCCCAGTGCTTCTGTCTGCCTTCCCCTATGGCAGCTAGCCAGGCCATCTGAGACGGACCTGCCTCATTTCCAGAGGCCGTGTCATTTGGAAACAAAATAATTTTGGACATGTGGAATGAGCTGGAGGAGGAAATTGAAACTAAGAAGCAATATACTTAAAAATATTTCAAAAGAAAGTTAACTTGGGCTATGTCTTAAGACCACTCAAAAAGGAAAAGTTATTTTTAATCAGAGTAATAGGGTGACTGCTAAGAAAAATATTTTACCTGGTATATTTTGATATTAAAATTTAAGATAGAGAACATATAATGCATATCATGAAAGTCATAGTAACTCACCTATTTTAAAAACATTTAAGGAAAATATAGTCTTGCAAATAATATTATTAGTACAGTAACACAGTTTGCAGATTTATAAGCATTATAATTATAAAAATCTCTTAAAGTAATAAGTATTACTAGACAGTAGACACAGAAATTTTCATTAAACTTTGAAAACAAGTTTTAAGAAATATAAGCTTCCTATGTAACTTTTTCAAACAAATGCCATTTGAATATATTTTAAATGTCATTTGAAAAAAAGATACCAAAATTTATTTCCAGACACGTTTGATACTAAAATGTACCAAGTCTCTATTACAAACATATAAGATGATTTATTCTGTACTACTAAAGTTTTATCTCTTGTTAATCAAGCCTTAGTGAGTAGAAGGCTGAGTTAAAGCTGTGGGAGACCAATTTGTGACTTTTCCCTAAACGAGGACAGGGTTACTGAGAAGCAAGAAAAATGAGGGTCAGGACTAAGAGAATAGTGGAAAAAAGTAAACATGAAAATAAATATGAAAAAAGATCATCGAGGAAGAAATGATAACCTAACAAACTGGGGAAATATAGGAAGGAGAAGCGGAAGGGAGAGAAGGAGAGGGATGAATGAAAGGGGGAAGGAAGGAAGAGGGAGAGAAGAAAGAGGCAAGAAAGAAGAAAAGGAAATGAAACTTAAGAGTTTATATTTCAGTCATGAAATGATAAGAGAGAGAGAGAGATACTTCTATCCCCAAAATGAAGGCAAGCCCAAAGCAGCAGTTATGCCTTGCCAAACCGCCGTCCTCTTAAAGAGGACAAGCATGTATTTCAGTGTTTCTTGCAAGTCACGGCAAAGCTGAAGAGACTGTCCTTGTGTCTGTCAACAGATCATAATGAATGCTTCAGATTTTCAAGGCTAATTCAGAAAAATTCCAACAACGCCTGTGTAGTGTCGTACAGAGGGACCCGGGGAAGCGCCACATACATCAGCTTGAAGGATGACACCTTGTTGCTTTGCTTTGACTTTTTAAGTGGCTTTCAAAAACATATTTGAATTTTTATACACATTAAAGAAACACTATAATGCCTTTTAGTGTGTGAACATGTAAAGTACATCTTTTTCTGCAGCATAATTGAAATCGAATTAATCATTTTCTATAGAGAATTTTTTTTAAAGACAACTATTGTGACAACAGGAAAACAAAATGACTTTGCTCATCACCTCTGAAAATGTTTCATTTGGGGCAACAATATAATTTTGTGAAAGCTTGTACTCAGTACACATTTTTACCAGGTACATTCATGCCCTGTACAACTGAAATGAACAGTCTAACAGACGCCTGTGAACTTTCCTATCTTTCACAGGACAGGATTGTTTTTTATCTTTTGAAACAAGAAACAAATTTGTTAACTACTTAATTATAGTGATTGCTTTTCCATCCAGGAATTAGGGGAATAATGTTCCTGTTTAGCTATAACACTGAAATACGAGGCACTTTTTTTAATGCTTGTTTTAATGTTGACTTCATTTTTCCAGAAGACCCCGCCCCCACCACAGTAGCTGAGATGTGAATGCATGGTTGTTCTGCTAACGAGTGAACCGAAATGTTAGTGCCAAATGGTGATTTTTCCGCTTATCCATCTGGCGTTCATGGAAACTGCTGGGTATGTGGGCTGTTCTATATGTTCAAGGCAGTTGACTCATACAGAAATCTGAAGTCCACCTCCTAGAACTGTGTCAGCAGCTCATACGATCCCTACCAGCAGCCCGTGCGCCCCAAAAGTATTTCTGTATCTAAGAGAGTTTCAGATGCTCACAACCATATTTCTGCATTTAAAAATCGGCTCTCCAGATTCTAACCACTAATTCGCCAGGTCCCTGCTTTCCACTGTAAATAGTGTCTTATGTCCCTTAAGTTTTTTCCTCCTTAAGAAGACGTATGCTTTTGGATTAGGGTGATTCCAATATTCATTGAATTTTCACTGCCTTTTATTACCAAGAAACCGGGGAATAAATGAATCTGAAAAGCTTTGGTATTTGTTTTTCTAGGAATATGAACAGAATACTGGGATTGCCTCGATGACTCGTACGCCATGGTTACCTGTACCTCCGCTCTTCATTGAGGCGCAGCATGGTGCAGGCAGGTAGGACAGTGTTTCTGGGTAGATACGACTAGACTGCACCGTGAGTGCCCGCTCCTCTCCATATTGCACTGACTGAGGCAGTTCGTGAAAATAGTAACCTGAAATTTTCCATAAAATCTCTTACATAGCGTCTTGGACAGGATTGACAGCTTTTTAAAAACTTTGGTTGATTCCGCTCCGGGCTTCATCACCCACAATCTGCGACCAAGGTTCTCCGGGACTCCCTGTTCTTCTTTATAAAGTTACACTGACTCCATGGCCTATATGTCTTCTAGCTTCAGTGTCCAGACCATGGCGGCCCCCGTGCGCCAGCACGTGGATCGAGGGCCTCGTAGGGCGACACTGTGGACATTGGCAACTTGCGTCCTTTCTTAATTCACTTCGATTTTAAGATGAGATTCTAAACCCCATGATTTCTAAAACTAGGAATGTGTTGATATGTCTGTTGGCAACAGAGGACATGAACTGCAGTTTTAAAGCATTCATATATTCCACATGGTTTTAGACACCCAATTAACAACAATGCTTGAAAAATGACTAAAACCGCCAAGTCCGGCTTCAAATAACATTTAGGTATTTTATAAATGAGAACTGACATTGTGAATTTGGGTCTTTTAAGTAATAAAAAGAAAAGTCTTCCAATTAGACATGCACTGGAATAGCACTTCCTGGCTCAGATGTTTTAATTCAACGTAGGGTTTCTTTCAATTTATTTATAAATACTTTTTGAAAGAGATCTTGTATTGGGTTCTTGTGCTCTAATTTGATTTTTTATTCCTCACTTAAAAGTTTTATATGCTACTTTATTATGGTCAGAACACTTGACATAGCACCTATACTCCTAACACAGTCTTAAGTGTCTGATTCAGTTTTGTTTGCTGCAGGCGGATCTCTGGAACTGAATCCTCCTTGCTTAACGGAAACTTCAAGCCCATCGATTAGAAGCAAGCTCTCCACTCCCCTCTCCCCAGTCCCTGGCGGCCACCATTCCGCTCTGTGATTCTATGAATTGACTGTTTTCGATACCGTGTGTAAGGGGGATCATACAGTACTTCTTTGTGTGTGACTGTCTCTCTAGCGTTAATTTACATCATTCCCCAAGGATCATCTATATTGTCACATAGTGCAGAATTTCTGGGTTCTAATTTTTAAGCTTGGAAATATTCATTAATATTGGAAATATTACTCGTTAATATTATGTTATATTAGTCCTCGTTAATATTACATGTGTTTGTGTATACATGGGCACGTCTACACCTATACATACATATAGTGTGTATTTCAGTATATCGATCAAAAGTACATATCTCCTTTGTATATTATATACTGTATAGTTGGTATATCTATAGATATACATACATTGCATTTATGTATGTCTTCTATATAATATCTTAATATACATGTCCTAATTAGTAATAATTATTATTTTATGCAGTACAGGGTGGGGAAACAAGAAGTAAATGTAATGCTAAATGGATTTACCTTTTTAAAAAAAAAGATATGGGTTACATAAGCCTGTGAATAGGGTAGGACTGGGGACAGAGAGAGGAGGAACCAATGAATATAACATGTGCTCAAATTAAAGTTGACCATTAACCTTTCATTTGATTATGGCGCAATGCCTGTTTTTACTTAAAAGGAGCTATTGAATCTCACTAGCAAGGCAGGTTTACTTTTTTTCCAAATTTCACCAGTAAAAGTTACCTTAATGCTAAAAGTTGAGTTAGGTATGTAAAGCTGTGAAATCACTAATCGCCTGTATTCCCCATCATAATGCCTTCCATATGGATAGGATCTTCATATCTAACACATATCCATATGGAACTTCTGCAGCCGGGAACTTCCAGCTGCTGGTACTGTTCACACAGCGCTGTGTCACCCAGGATGGCAAGGACACTACACACCCCACTGTGGCTGCACCTTGGACACAGCCCCTAGGGGACGGGAGGGCAGCTGCAATTTTTGCTGCAGCGAACAGAACTTCTGTTTGCATTTAGCTGTCACTTTGCTTCATATAGTGACTGCTCTGTAAAGGACTAATTTCAGAGCCTGCAATTAACCTGTCTTCTATTTCAATGCATTTGTGCACTATAAAGCTTGTTAACACGTGGTCCATGTCCCATTAGCATCGGAGTCAGCGGTGGTGGCTGTCCTTATCACAGACCCCTGGAACAGAGCAGGGATCTCGGGAGGAGTTTCCCTTCACCGCGTCCCCAGCATCCAGGGCTGACTCACACACACAGCGCTCAGTCAGTAAATATTTGTTCGGAGGATGGATTAATGGACACTAAGGCATTCGAATCATCACACTGAAGAGAGACTCAAGAACAAGTGCAAGTCCAGGCGAACAGGCCCTGTCATTATTGAGAATCTTTAAAAAACTGGACCCAACTAGTTCAAGGAAAGTTCCTACTAAATGTTTAAGTTGTGTTGATGGAAAAATTAAACGTGTTTGACAAAATTATGCCCTGGAGACAGTCTTACCGATACACAAAGCAGTCTAGTAAAACAATCTAGAAGTTTTCTCCGCCAGTACTCCTGCAGAGAAGTTCAAATCCTTAGCAGCGTTTTATAATTTCCCAAAGCTAGATTAAAAAAAAGGTAAGACAGCATTTAAAATTTTCAAAATATTTGGATTATGTTTACTTTTTACTATTCATAGACAAACACCAAGAGACTCCGAAATGTTGGACAAAAATAGCTCTCCCATTTTAAAATTATTTGTAGAAAACCATATAGTCAGGGAAATAGTAAGTACAGCCAGAAAGAGAAATTGACGTAGAGTAAAAAAAGAAGTAAGAACATGACTTTAAAGGTTAACAATGAACAACCCAAGTGTCAAAAGAGAACAGGCCTATGAGCTGGAGAGCTTATTAGGATTGTTCAGAAATGACCAAAAACTTTAGTATGAATAGGAATAACCAGACCCTGAAAGTTTGTGAGCAAGAAAATGAAGGTGCAATACACCAGGAAGACAGAGCAAGAGGTTTGAGTCACTGATCCTTCCCCGAGTGAAGCGGGTTTGCCCTCTCCAGTTCCAACAGGGACCAAGAGCACAGGGTGAAGTCTGCAGTGACGATTAGAGCATCTTCGTAGCAAACTCAGGCAATGGCTTCTCTTCAGTGTGCAACCAATGAGATTTCTGGCCGGCACAAGCCCTGTTTTTAGGGGCAGTGCATTAATAAATTTATGAGTCGAGACAGGTCCCGGGACCAGAGCAGGTGCAGATTCTATAGCTGTCCCCACTCGGCCACTTGAGAGAGAGGGGGCGGCATGACCGTGCTGCATGGGGAGGTTGCTCAGACATTCATGTTGAAACACTGTATGGATATTTATTCATGGATAGGTATGTATATATAACAGATAGGGTATTTCCTTCCCCAACCACTAACATTTTAGTCTAAAGAATACAGAGATTGGTCTAGTAGATCTTACATCCCAACCTTTAAGAAAAGCTCTATAGTAATAAGTAAACAAGACATTAAGTATATGTGTTTTATAGATTTCCTGGTTAATGGCAAAATTTGGATCAAATGATCTCTCTCTCTTTACAAGCATTTTAAAATTAAAATTATATATTTTACTCTTATATAGCTTCAATACGGCCATTCAAATACTCATGTTAAAATAATTAAACATTCTGCTCAGCAAGAAATAGTCCCAAGTTTGGAAAAGGGAAGAATAGGATACATTTCTTAGAAAGTAACTTCCAAAACAAAATCAATGCACTAGTATGTTTAATTGACTTACTCTTTAATCATTCAAATTTATAAACAATGTAGACGACATTGATCCCTAATACTTAAACGTCACACTGCATGAATAACAAATGATATAAAATATGCAAAATAATAGCACATTAGCCTAAATAACTCTAATGAATTGCCAAGCTTAGCATGAAATTGAAACTCACTAATGGAACACCGTGCAGTTTGTTCACGCAACAAGCGGAGACTCATCCATAATTTAAGAGCACAGCTGTTAGCAGCAGGCTCAGGGAGAACAGCATAAGCATGTCTTTGTGGACAGGCTGGATTGATCTGGAGCGGTTCCCGAGGAGATCCCACTGACCTCAAAGAGCATCTTGGGAGAGTTGCATGATTTTCCATCTGTGCCTGCAACTTGTGCCCTTAAGGTAACCCGTCTTCTTTCTACCAAGTTTTTTATAAGTTGAAAAAAATAGAATTAATTGCAAGAACTTATACAGAATCACTAGTACCAATGGTATTTAATCTAGAGGTTTCTTCTATGGCATATTTGCAATTGGTGTTTGAGTTCCAGGCACTGCGGGTAGCAACTAATGTGATGAAAGCAGAAAATGTGCCTAAATCACTCAACTTCTTAGTGAGCTGGAGCGTCACCCTTGACAAGATTCAGTATTGCCTAGAAGTTAGTATATGGCAGTGGCTAACCCGGACCCCTTTTGGGGGAAAGGAGTTCCTGAATATATTAGAAGAAACTTGTAGGACTATGTTTCAACTGCAAGCTGGTCCCCAGACATGGAGATTGATGATAACATTATGAAGGAAAGCTCTAGTGTTTTCTACTTTCATTTTTACCTTAATATCACCTCTAAATTTAATTGGTATTTCAAAAGAGAATATAGTTTGAATTTGAACATTTAGTATCTAAAGGTGAGTGTAAGGATGAGAGTTTGAAGGTGATATAAAGTTGTCAAAAGTCATAAAGCTGCTACTAATTTCAAGATAAAAATAAATTGCGTTACTGAAGGAAAAGCTTAGCTAATGCAACAGGGAATATGATAACGAGTTCACCTAATATAGTGCCTAAAAGCGAAGAGAAGATTTCAGTGAAAGGAACTCAGAGAAGATGGAATCTGTTTGTAACAGAACACTCTGGGGAAGTCGAGTAAGGGAAAATAGAGTTTTGTCCTTCGCTCACGTCTACCCTCCACGGTTCATTTATGAGCTTCCTTCTGAATTACAATCCTGTAGGCTCTCACTTATGAATCAGGAAAGATGCAAGTGGAACTTCATGTCCATCCATCATATTGTCTATGATGCATTAGTGATCAATAACATCAGCACGCACAATTCCAATGTGAACATCCCCTCAAACAGAAAGAGAGAATTGGAAGCATATTTAATGCCATGCTCTGTACCTCACCTGAGAGATGTCTAGACTTGGTCTATCTTAAAACAATAGCCGTGATGCTCAGGAGACCTCTTAACTTCTTAAGCTAATTGACCCTGCTACGGAATGCTCAGTCAGACAACACCTGCTTCATGCATATGATTCGCTGCTACTGAACATTAAGGAGGAAATGGCCCAGCCAAGAGGGGGCTGCAGAGAAATACTAACGATGTGGTATGAATACTGAGTTTTAAAGATTGTTACAAAACTCCCGTTTATGGGGAATGGATTAGTTATGAACTTAAGTCATATTGAGCAAAAAGCTCATTATAAAGATAAAACAAGAGAATGAATTAAACAGACTGAATTATATAGAACTGAATGCTCAAAGTAAAATAGAATCATAGAATAAAAAATCTAACAAAATAAAAGTGTAATATCAACACTGGAAAAGGGGTAAAAGTAGCTTAGTTTGCCCTTGATTTTTGTGGATAATAAAATAAAAATGATAAAATTCTCATTATCTTTCTATTCTAGAAGATCACAGATGATCCTATAGAGTTCCTTAGCTATTATTTGATTATTTTTGGAATTTTAAAATTACTATATTTGACCAGGCTTTTCATTTACTTAGTAACAAAGTTTTATAAATATTTGTTATCAGCAGAACATGTTCTTTTAATGTTGCTCATTTCCTGAGTTTCCAACTCAGGAAAAGCTTTATAAATAGAAATTAGTAAACATACTTGAGATGTGAAAGATAATGAAAAACATATATATATCACTAAGTTAGTATTTAATGTATTGAAAATCAAGTAAAGTAAATATAGATATTTACTTTATCTATACCAATCCTCTTTGAGTTAATTTGGATCCTTTAAATCATAAGCTCTGACAGTCTGTTGATAACATTCAAGGGGCCTTACTTTTATAGATGTCAATTTTTGGATTTTTTTCCATAGAAAGTGGTACACAGACTTGTTGATACACTGATAGACTATTTTGGCTGTCTAAAGAAAGAGGTCTCTCTGAGTCAGTTTTATGATTTGTTTCCTCTATATACAAAATAAATGGAAGAGGGAATGTCAGGATTATCATATTATTGCTTTAAATGACATTTAATAACTCCATTTCAAATGAGGTAGTATTCAGAATATTTAAAGATCCAAAAATGTAAAAGAATGGAACCCCGGAAAAATATTATAAAGAACGGAAAGCATGTAAGTCTAGAAAAATAATAACATGAATCAATGTCTATGTTTCTTAAACTCTATCATGTGATTATCAGACTTTATGATGTATGGGAACAAACAGCATTATTTATTTAAAAATGGACCTTATAGGCATCACTAAATGAATTCTGACGCAGCAGGTATGAGGAGGTGGCTAAAAATGTGCCTTTTTAAAAATGCTCACTGAGGATTTGCCTATTGATTCTAGAGAGAGAAGAAGGAAGTGGTGGGAGGGGAAGGAGAGAGAGAGAGAGGGAGAGAAATATCCATATGAGAGAATAACATTGATCAGTTGCCTCTATTACGTACTCTGACTGGGGATCGAACCCACAAACAGACAAGTGACCTGACTAGGGATTGAACCTGCAACAATGCTCTAACCAACTGAGCCTCCCTTCCAGGGTGAAATACGCATTTTTAGTCACCTCCCCAAGATACTCTGATTGGAGCTAACCCTTGAACATACTTTGAAAAATGTAATTTTTTAAAAAATCCGAATATATATACAGTTAAAAGAGAGGTATTGCAGATTGCTGTCCTCTGACCTTAAGTTGTTTTTAAGACATACAATATTCTTGATTATTAGTAGAAAAAAAGAGGCTATTTATTTAACACATAAAGTATCATTAAGAAATAAAAAGACTCAACTAAAAATACATAGATTCCAGCCCTTGGATAAACATATCTATGTACCATAAGAGAAATCTCTTCCAATGCTAGTCTTGCCTAATTTTTCTTAAATAACAAAAATAGCAAACAAAAAATAAACCTGTTTCTCAACTACAGTAATTGCAGAAAACATTCAGGCTAGAGATCGAGTGAAGGAAAGAACCAGAAAAGTAAGCAGAGCTTTAAAGCATGCTTTAGCCTTGAGGAGCTCATGTTGACCTGAGATCTTCCTATTGGTTTTCTCATAGCCTCTGGAAGCAAAGGGCTTCAAAGTCTAAGGCCCATCTCAAGTGTAGATGCTAAAAAGAAAAACTATCCATCCATAAACCTGGGCCTAAAGATCTAGGTCTTCAGCAGAAAGAAAAATGAGCAATAACCCTTGCCCAGGAGACTGTAAGGAAAATGTGCATATCATTACTTGGAATCGAGCAGGAGGAAGGGTGGATGTCTGTCCTGATATTTCGTACCTTTAAGTTTGGATGTGTTCAAATATGAAGATAAACCATTAGAATTAACGACAGATTTTACTAAGGTTGACAGATAGTGAATTATTATATAAACTCATTTGCATTTTTATACTCTAGTAAACAGACTATTAATTTAAAATATGCCTTGACAACAGAATCAAATAGCTAAGTTCTTAAGAAAAAGTATAAAATATATGTGCAAAACTGTTACGGAAAATGATGAAGCTTTATAGAAAGATATTGAAAATGTCGTAAATGGATGTAGCGATGGACGATATTCATGGATTAGTAAATTCAGTTGGTAAAGATGTCAGTTTTTTTCAAGTTACAATATGGATTTAGTTTAAACTCCTCTCTCCCAAAGAACATTATTTTTTTTTAATTTATGACTTGACAAATTCTAAAATGTATATGGCTGTCTTCAAAAAAGCAATAAATAACAAGGCTGGTGGAGAAATCAGAACCCTTATGCATGCTTGGTGGGATTGTAGATTGGTGCAGCCTCTGTGCAGTATGGAGCTTCCTCAAAAAATTAAAATTAGAGCTGCCATACAACCTGGCAATTCCACTTGTGTGTATTTATTGAAAAAAACCCAAAACTCTAATTTGAAAAAAACACATGCACTTCTATGTTCATCGGGGCATTGCTTACAATAGCCAAGATATGGAAGCAGCCTTGGTGCCCACTGACAGATGAATGGATAAAGGTGACGTGGAGCATAAACACAAGGGAAGATGACTTAGCCATAAAAAGCAATAAAATCTTGCCATTTGTGACAACATGGATGGACCTAGAAGGCATAATAGGTGACATAAGTGAGACAGAGAAAGATAAATGCCATGTGATTTCACCTTATGTGGAATCTAAACAAAAACAAAGTAAAACATAAACAGAACCATAGATATAGAGAACAAGCTGATGCCTGCCAAAGCGGGTGGGGTGGAGAGATGAAGAAAAAAGGAAAGGAAGAAAAGGCTGTACGAGGTCTGTCTAAAAAGAGTCCTGCCATTGTTAGTCAACAAGAAGTTTGTGTGACATCAAGTAACCTGGCAGCCAAGGAGAGTGGACTGGAATGCGCATGTGTGAACAACGATGACTTCACTGTACTAGGCAGTGGGGGCTGCAGACGTCATCGAGTGAGTGTGTGTGTGTGTACTGTGTGGCCATCACATTCAAAAAGACTGAGTGAGGAGAGCAGCAAATCTGCATCAAATTCTGCGTTAAGCTTAAACATTCCTCCATGGAAACTATTCAAATGATTCAGAAGGCTTTTGGGGATGATGAGATGAATGTAACACAAATCAAAGTGTGGGACAAATGCTTCAAGGATGGTTGAGAGTGTGTTGAAAGTGGTCCACGCTCCGGACGGCCTGCACCAAACAGAACACCTGAGCGTGTCGAGCGTGTGCGGGCTGCAGTCAACAAAGATCGGCGATAGTGCCGGAACTGGAAGCTGATGTGGGGACTCCAAAAGTTGCTGTGTCCGATATTTTGATGCAGGATCTTGGCCTAACATGTGTCATGGCAAAATTCGTTCTGTGGCCTCTGCTCCCAGAGTAGAAGGAATGTCGTGCTGCAGTTGCTAATGACTCGGTTCGAACCACTACCAATGAACCAGATGTCCTCAAGGTCATAACCGGAGATGAACGGTGGGTCTACAGCTGTGATCCCAAATGGAAGGCCCAGTTGTCCCAATGGAAGTCGCCAGGTTCTGCACGCCCGAAGAAGGTGTGGCAAAATTGCAGCAAGATCGAGACCATGTTAACTGTGTTTTTTGTTGGGGAGGTTTTGTCCATCACAAATACACCCCTCCAGGCCAAACAATTAACAAGGAGTATGAGGTCAATGCTCTTTGTAGGCTGAGAGAAGAAATAAGACTTAAAGAGCCACAGCTATGGGCAACTGGTGGTTGGCAGCTTCATCACAACAATACACCCGCTCATTTACTGCATCTTGTGCAGAGTTTTTTGGTACAACATCAAATCACTCAGTTGACTCAGCCCCCCTACAGCCCAGATTTGGCACCCTGTGACTTCTGGCTTTTCCCAAAACTACAATCACCGTTGAAAGGGAAGAGATTTCAGACCATCGATGAGATTCAGGGAAATACAATGGGGCAGCTGGTGTCCATTCTAACAAAGGATTTTGCAGAATGTTTTGAACAGTGGAAGAGATGCTGGGAGAACTGTGTGAGGTCCCAAAGTTCCTACTTTACAGGGAACTGAGGTGTCATTGTCCTATGTACAATGTTTCTTGTATCTTGTATCTTCTTCAAAAAATGTCTCTATTTTTCATATAAAATGGATAGATATGTTCTGGACAGAAAACATATATATACATACGATAGTGCAAAATTTCAAAAGGAGCCAAGAAACAGTGCAAATGAACAGCACAGGGTCACTGGCTCTACCAGATGCCACCAAGCTGGAGTCACTAAGGTACTGTGACACCGGCATAAGCGGACCAGTGCAACACAGTGTGACCAAGAAGCAGTGCCACACATAGATGAACAACTGGTCCATGTGGGCGAGGCAGTGCAACTCAAAGAGGGAAGGATGGAGTTTTCAAGAAGTGATACTGCAAGTTGTTCATCTGGAAAAAGAACTCGGACTCATCCTTCACACACAGCACACATAATTCAACTCCAGAGCGACGAAAGAGCTACATGCATATGTGCCATATCTTATTTCAAAAATTTAAAAGTCTATGCTGCACTATGCCAGGCCTTGAACTGGAGGCAGGAGGTAGCAGGGGTATGTGTGTATAAAATTATAAATGGCTAGTATAGCATTTTAACTACAGACAAGTATGTCAAGTCACCCGACAAAATGTGAGTCTTGTGACTAGAATCGGAATTACTCCGAGCATTTTAAAGGGGGTGGGCACATGGGTATGTAGACAGAGTGTAGCAAACATGTCCGCAGTGATATTGCAGTAGATTCTGGAAGAGAAAGATGAATGAACATCGATTTCATCCTCAAGGAGTGCACAGTCCAGATCAGCGATTTTCAACCTTTTCCATCTCGTGACACACGTAAACTAATTACTAAAGTTCTGCGGCTCACCAAAAAAATATATTTTTTGCCAATCTGACCGAAAAATAGGTATAATTTTGATTCACTCACACTAGACGGCTGCTGTTATTTTGGCTGTTGTCATTTTTTTTTAATTTGACAGTCTAAGAAAAAAGAGGTCAGTGCCCCTGAATAAATAGTCAGGTACTGAGTGTTTTAAAAGTTCTCGCAGCACACCGGTGCTGAAGACTCCTGGGCCAGAGCGCTCCTGTCATCAGCGCCTTCCCACATCCTCCTACTGTGCAAAGCTGAGTATTAAAGGGACACAGTCCAGTGTCGTTACAAATGGCAAATCACCCCAAGAATTCGGGCTTACCTAAAATGGATCGCTGAAAACTTTACATATTACCCTTTTGGAAGGGAAAATATGTATCCATTGTTTTGAATTCCTAATCAGACAATTACCCAAATGTAATTACAAGCTACTGAATAAGATAACTTGCAGTATTTATATCAATTACACGCACATCCTTTTAATTATTTTAATTATGTACTTTAACGGTCTTACTACTGATAACCAGAAAACAACAAGGGTTAGTGATCATGCAAGCCTCATCACATTCTTCGTTAACAACCGGAGTATTAGATCATTAGGTCTGTCAAATTTCTGCTGAATATCCAATATCCTTTCTCGCATCAAAGAAAACACTATTAAACTCACACTAAGCAACCTGGAACCGCTTACACCAGTCGCCAACTTTGCCCATCACTTCGAGTGAGGCATCTTCCTTTGATCACTTGAGCCTCATTACTCATATAATTACTGTAATCATTATGACACTAATGACTGTTGAAGTCTAAATGTGTGAAATTAATTCACTAACAAGTGTAAATATGCGTCCATGAAAGGACAGTCTGAAACGTGGAAAAGGAATCTTGGGTGTTCTGTTCAAAATCAGAAGTTAGTAACCTGCTTCGGCTATTGATGGGGGGTGTATACAGTCAGTGACTGGGACCAAGCACAACTGTACCGACTGAGTTCTAATTAATCCACGTGGGAATGAAGACTCAGAGTACCTACTACTCATCTTGAAAGGACTAAATCTAGTTCAGTTTCTTGAGTCCAAATGAGTGAATTCATAACAGCGACCTCATGGTTGGCACATTTTAGAATTTGAGGGTGACCTGGCTGTGACAAGCCACCCCGTGGTCACCAGTGTTTTTAAAACCCAACTTCCTGGCTTGCTGGGTGTCCCCTTTCTCCTCCACGATTTTGTGTCTGTCCTGCCTGAAGGAGAATGCTCAGTTAAAAAGGACACTTTTTTTTAATGTTAAAGAACTTTCTATGGTGATTTCTATTTAGGTATCAAATTTCTAGTTTTACTGAACCTCTTAGGATTGAAAAATAGCACTTTAAACTGAAAAAAAAATCCTTTTATTTAGAGCACTTTAAAAAATCTATTTCTAGACCAACCCCCAAATCTGTCCCCAACAGGCTAGGTGAGGGATGGCATGGGGTCCCCATTCTCTGATTAAAGAATAGCCACCTGCCTGACTCTTAGTCTGCCTCACGGAGCATCTGGGACATGGACACCAGAAAGGCTCCCTAATAGGATGGCTGAGAGGCCACCTCTTCCCCCCGCCCTCACCTCATGCCAAGGTTGAGGGCAGGAATCTGAGTTTGTCCTGGAGAGGCGGGACCCCCCGGGCAGGTGTGTGCCAGCTGGACGCTGCTCATAAGCCAGTTGGCGCCTGCGAGTCCAGATACACACTGGCTGTGATTCTGAGCCTGCCCGCCTCCCAGCTCCCTCACATGGTCAGCGCCCTGGGACACTGGTGATTAGGCCCGAGTTTAAGAGCATCGGTGACTGACAGGACTGGACAGTAACGCATTTGAAGTGTCGGGTGCCACTGTCCTTCGCAGATTCAGCGGAACAGGTTGGGTATCTCTCCTTAGTCCAAAACAAGCAAACGTGACACGGGAATATGCTATTGAAAGTGCCTAAGTCAGAGAATAAAAGGCTGGATTCGATAATCATTTGCCAAGAGACCACCATGAGTGAGACAATAGGGGCAAATGCTGTGAGCAGTGAAAATCCCCTCCCAGGCCGCTTTCATTTGTTTTAGCAAATTTGGTTTTTTCTTAGAAGTACAGTTTTCATCCTTCTGTATGCATAAATCTAAAATGCACGTCAGGGACTGGTTCCATCAGTCTTTTCTTTAAACCTCCAAAGTCGAATTTGAGAAGAGATCCTGTGCTTTACCATTCTCCAAGTTGGAGTTGCCTTGATTAATTAGTTACATGTTTTAAACCAAGATTTAGTTAGACTCTTAACCAGGTGCCAGGTGCTTGTTGGGAAGCAGGCAGATAAGGATGAGAGAGGGGGAGACCTTCCCTCTTAAGAAGCAAAGAGCCTACAGAGGACGGAGACACGTGACCAAGTCCTCCCAATCTGACTCAATACACGGGTCAGTGCGGGCTGTTAAGAACATCACTAATTGTGTCAGGGAGAATGAGATGAAGTCTCTGAGCGGAGTAGGTGGGCACAGAGGACACAGGGAGAGCAAAATGGAGGGATGGAAGTGTCACAGCAGAGGTGCCCTCTCCCCGTTACAGACGGGAATGTGTCGTGTCGGACATGAAGCAAAGGAGGGCGCTGTGGAGTGTGCGTGCCATGTGTGAGGGGCCTGGCAACCTTGAACACGAGTTCACATTTTATCCTGCAGAGAGCTAGGAACCGATCGGGGATTTAAAATGGGGGCAATGCAATAAGATGTAGGAGACCATTCTGCATGGCATGGGCCCAGCTCCCACTCGGAGATGCACAGGACCCACACCCACAGATAGGTTCTCCCGTGGGGAATCGGGCCTGCAATATGCCTATGCTGCTTTGAGACTTGCTTTTTGCTAAAAATTCCCTCACCCTGAATTGAGGACATTTACTGCAAAGTAACTTCCTAAAATCCATGCTAAACCTTCCAAAGACTAGTGTAACTGGTTCAACCACTTTTGCCTTTTCATTTGCAAATATCCCTCTTCTGTGATGTGATTAGCATCACTGGCTCCTTTGTTTTCTATAAAAGGTAACCATCTAAAGCGAACCTGTGCATAGGAAATGAGGACCATGATGTAATGGGCAGAGAAACCCAATAAAGGCCGGTCACAGCAAGGGCCAAGGCTTTTGCTCCCCTTGAGAGAAAAGCCATGCTGTCCCTTTTCCTCCACCGGACTTGGTAGTCCGTGTCAATGTCTCATTTCATCCATAATGATGCGGACACTGCGGGCCGGTGTCTGCATCACAGATTTTTTTTCTCTTTTGGTAAGATAATTTAGCCTTTTTAGGGTCACATGGACAGAATGGGTGGAGTAAGGTGGTCACCACCAGCACCCAGGTGAGCGTAGTTAACGAAAACCTGAGTCCCAGCACCCGCTACAGGCTTGAATCATACAAGCGGGTGGACAGGAAAGGGATTTAGCAGCTAGAAAGGACAGGTCCAGGGGAGAAAGATGCCAGCCCTAGTAATCTCCGATTATTGGCTGCTTCTACAGTTAGCACCTCTTTGTTCAGGAAGTTCATTCTTACACCAACCAGCACACTCTTTTGATCTCATGTCAGTGTTTTTTTGGACTCTGGACAAATGGAAAACCATTACTCAACATTCTCATAAACACCTGCTGAAAAATGGAAGACATTTATTGTGTCTGTTTTTAACTTTCTCTTGTCTAGATTATACACTCTCATTTCTTTCAAACCTACAGCATTTGATTGAGTTTGTTCTTTTCCTTGTCTCTCTGTATTTTTTGCTTATTCACATATGTTTTTCAACTATCCAGGTCAAACTTGGAGTGACTGTTTCTCCCACTAGCCTGGAAAAAGTTCTTTATTTTTTGCAGCACCAATCCTTATACAGATTTGATGTTTAAGGGAATGCTGTTGGTCGCCCACTGGGTGTCTATCCCCCTCCTCAGGGACTGGTCCTCCCCTACACAACCCCCACACCTCCAGCAATGCCACCCCATCCCTTCCACCCCTCCGCCCACCCCAAGGACTGCCTCACTGATCCAAAAGTAACCCCATCTCCATGACTGGTGGTTGACCAGGGTCTATGAGCACGAGATGAAGTTTTCTAAGAACAGCTGGGAAAGGTCTCGTTTGCCACACTGAGAGAAATAGCTGCAGTGAGTTCACAGTGTTCCTGTAGATGGTGTTTCACAGTCATGGAGATACGCGATGAATAAGAAGCCTAGAACTTGCCAGCTCACTCCCAGCCTGAGAAAGAGGCTGGTTCATGGAGGTGCGAAGAACTGAGAGTATTACAGAAAGACGGACCCAGAGCTACTAGGCTAACACAGCACCAAAACCCCTTCCTCATTCCCTGTTGTGTTTTGGTGACTAGTCTGACTTTTCATGCTTTAGCTAGTTACAGTTCAACTCTCCGACAGACGGCTAGGAGAAACCACACTCTGGCGGCGTTAGATTCTCATCCACACACTGATACCAGATTTTTTTAAACGAAGACCACATGTAAGCCTCCTACTTCGTTGCTTTGGGTTGGTTACTCAGGGTTCTGGCACCCGCAGTGGAGAACACACATGATGAAGAAGAGCCCTGGGCCCTACCATGAGGTCACGATGTAGTCCGGAAGACAGAGATCATGCACATTACATGCTACACACTTTGCAGACAGCACAGGCCAGCACATGGCTGTTCAGAGACGAGGGAGGTCAGCGTGATGGGCCTGGCCTTGGAATGCTGGGCCGAACCTGGGCATGTGGCACACTGGATGACATTTGAGTGATGAGATGAATAGGAATAAAGACGTGCTATGTTTCTGTGGCAGTTAGGACTTGTCTGGAGCACCATCTACTTCCTGGGGACCATTAGAAAGAAGGTTGGGGTGTGGAAGCCAGGCAGAGGCGAAGGCACGCTGGATCCAGGAAGTGTTCAAGGCGCACACAGTGTCCTCCCACACCACGGCCAGTGGTTTTTCCGCTGTTCCTCTGAATTCGTCCATACCCTGCATGCCCTGAGAGCAGGAGCAGAGTCTGACTTACCTCGATATTTACGTAAATTTTTATATATGTCACCCAGGCCTCACATAGTGTGGGCGCTGTATGACTCCTGGTAAATAATTTTTCATCCACTGTAATATCATCTTCGTGGCTATTTTATCCTCTGTGTAACCAGTTAAATGTCCACTAATTTCAAGGCAAGCAATACTATTTGGTGAGTTCAACCAGCTTTGCAGAATCTGCTCTCAGCAAAGCTTTGTTCTCCTTATTTGTGGTCCTGTGGTCGATGTGCTTGAGAGCAGATTTTTATGATATTCCTCTGTATTTTTCAAAATATAGAAATTAAGATAAGTGATCTTTGAAAAAAGACTGGGATGTCTTATTTTAATTTTTTATGGTAAAGAAAACATTTCTTTATGTCTAGTTTTTATATAACTCCTCAAAATTAGTTTTATTGATACATTAGGCACTTGTTAATTAAAATGATGGGTTAATGCTTGTAAGGGTCAAAGAACCGGGGCCAACAATACTAAATAATGCATTTAGCTTTTCTCACTTTTGCAGCATAAAATCAAACTGGAGAAATAAAAATTCTATGACTAACGAAGATGGACTTAATTATTTAGAATTATGCCTGCAGATGACAAAAACGTCTCTTAATTTTTGCAACCCTTAAACCTAATCTGGAAAAAAGTAGGAATTTAATTATAGATTCTTAAAATTTGTGGAGTACAAGGAATAAGAATGAGAGAATTATATCAAAGTCAAAAAGTCTATTCTTAAACAATATGCAAAAGGAAATAAATGTCATTTCCTTTTTATCTTTGTATCATTTAGATGTACTCAGAGAAACATTTTCATAGATTATGAAAAGCCAGTTTTTGAGGGGAGATGGGAGAAAATATTTAAGATGGTTTTTAAAACTAGTTTTTATTCTTATGAGGCAAATGTCTAATTGAGAGTGTATGTGAACAAGAAGTTATAGGAAAAAAAACCCTCAGAATTTGGCTACACAGTTAGGAAAATGTCATTTGGAAACTAAAAGGAGTAAGAATTCCAGCTGCAGGCGAAGCCTTCCCTGAGAGGACTGGATGCTGGGAGGGTCCTGCTCCCCCAGAGCTCGCCGGGATTACGGAGTCTTTAGAGGCGTCAGTCCATTTGGGAAGGGCAGTTATTAAACATTCTCTCCATGCGTCCTCTGTGTCGAGAACTATGCCAGGCAAATTATGGAGCGTGGTCTAATATTCAATGCTTATCTCTTTACTCTGAGGCAAGGTAAGGTATTCTAATCTATAGTTGAGAAAACAGAGGTTAGAGAAAGGGAGAGGGCGACAGGTAAGCTGGAGGCCACAGCTGCTGTAGAAAACACCGGCGATGAAAAAACCCCCGTGTGAGAGCCCGCCCTCGGGATGCTCTGAGTGACAGCTTTCTCCGGGGACCAGTGCGCTCCTTAACACCACGCCTCGCCTCTGCTCACTCGTTGGAGGACTTGTCCCCAGGGTCAGAATTACTGGCGCACTTTTTTCTTTCCGTCTTGGTCCTTGAAGGAAAGGGTTGAGTCCTGGTTCCCATGGGTCCCGGTGGTGCACTTCGGGACAGGGATTGGGGTCTAAGAGCTTGGGAGGTGAAAGGACCACTGGGCGGTAAAGAGGAGAAGGCAACCAGAAACAGGTGCAGCTGCACGCGAGCTGTCGCTGGGCGCGCCTGGAGCTTCCTTCCTTTGGGGAGCACTGGCTGGGGAGAGAGGTTGCCCCTCACTCTACGCCCAGAGTGGTATTAGCAAAGGGTGGTCCCTTGAGGGACAGGGTAAAATTAGGGGAGGACAGTGGGATGTGGAATTAGAAGTCCCGGGTTCTAACCCTGTCTTCAGTTATTAAGTGGATAATCCTGGGCAAGACGCAGGGACTTTTTGAGCCTTAATTTCTGCTTTGATCCAGTAAGATAATATGGCCACTTTATCCCGTGGATGTTGAGGATTCATGCCACTCATGGGCTTTGTAGACTGTCACGTGCTCTACGAAGACAGCAAGTCTTGGAGGAAATTGAGAGGGATGCCACTGAGTACCTTCCACATTCCAAAGAAAACCAAAAGTGCCTTGCTGCCGTGGAGCCTGAGCCCGGACCAGCCAGAGTCCATCCGTCAGGACGGGACACGGGGCTGCAGGACACAGGGCTGCGGCACGCACGGACGGGACAAGCGTGGCAGAGAGCACACTACGGTGGGGCGGCTCTGCCTCAGCTTCCTCTCTGGAAACCTGGGCATTGTTAGCGGACCGCACAAGTTAGGTTTCGTTAGAGAAAACAGCTCTGCCCTTCTTCCTTCTTAAGAAGGTTCGAGGTAGAGACCTAAGATCCTAGAAATGAGTTTCCAAGCAAGCAGGGTTGCTGTCCTTGCGGAACCCTGATTGGGGCGTCGCACCAGAGCTGATACCCTTTACACAGAAGCCAAGGGAAGAGCGCCGTGTTCTTTTAATGAACCGGTTTTTATTACTGTGCCAAACAGAAACGCTGTCGTGTCTTCCCTCGTGTCCGTGCGCGAAAATAATCAGTGTGCAAACAGCCCGGCTGCTCTGCAACAGCGGCTCTCGCATTTGTTCTGTCTACAAAAGACTTGAGCGCTTGCTAGGCCTTGTCTTGTCCTCTGATGATTTTATTGTGGTTGCTCTCATTGCCTGGTTAGTATTTCCCTCTTGCTGGGGTGAGGCCCTCGGCCACAGGGGTTCCCCCATCAGCCACACAGCCTGGCGAGGTGTGGGTCGCCTGGCTGATACCCCCTGCAGAGCTAACGATTGAAGTGAGGTGACTGATTTCACACAAAGGGGCCTGGGAGACAGAAACAGCTTTGCACTTCCCACAGGGCTTTTTTTTCCCTATTGTCTTCGTTCTTCACTAAATCTTGGAAGGTAGGGGAGAGGCCTTACTGATTCATGTTTTAGGGAACTTGTTTGCTAGGAAGTGACAGACACCGGGTCAGGGCCAGGCCTCCTGATTCCCAAGTTCATGCCATTTCCACCACATCAACTTCTATCCTGGGAAAGAGGAGGAAGAGGAAGATCCAAGAGTGGCTGAAATGCTCTCCGAACAGTGGAATCTGTGGGTTGCATCTTCCTTCAGAATGGTGGTTCTTAACCCAGATGGCACATTAACATCATCTGGGGCGCTTTTAAACAATACCTTTCCTGGGGCTTCACCCCAAACCAATTAAGTCCAACTCTCGGGGTGGGCTTACACATCTGGATGTCGCTAAGCTCCCTGGGAGATTCTCAGTGTAGGAGGGTTTAGATTTGTTGCTCCAGAGGAATAATCAACAAAACACTGATTGCATTTTCCCACTTTTAAACCACTTTGGGAGTGTAGTAATGAAAAATCCTAATAGCAACCTTGCCGGCAGCCTCAGAAGATAGGCCCTAGCCCGGGTTCTTAGTAGGGATTCGGGTTTATCTAGAGATTGGCTGACAGACAGAATGATAAAGGAGCCCTTTTACTGCCTGGATCGGTAACAGCAGAGCTGTCAGTGTGGAAACTTTTCAGATAAATAAATTACATTCTGATCCCCTCACACCTTTTAATTATGTTACCTTAATCGTTTTACTACTGATGACCAGAAAATTAACTCCTAGCACGGATAGTGCTATCAGCAGGTAACCATTGTTTTCCTTAATTAAATAACTAGTGGTTGGTTTCTCCCTTGCTTATATATATTTTTCAAATAATTATGGGCAATTTCATTCATTTCAAGGTTAACTTAGTAATTAGCCTTTGCATACATCCCATTCTTTGGGAAATTTTTCTAAGAGTTAAAGCTTCATAGGAATAAGTATAAATAACTGACATTCTTTTATGTTTCTTTAAAAAGTAACCTATTACTGACAAATTTGTGCTGGGTATTCACACACACAAAATCCCCTTTCGAATACTTTGGTTGTTTCTCTTGTACGGAACTCTTTAGAACGTGCAGTAATTGGAAAGCTTGCTTCTGTGTTAATTCCTGTGTGCGGTGTTGGGGTCAAAATATGTGTGTGCTGTCGACCTTCCCTCACGAGAAATGTGAGGAATGCTGTAACACAGACGTCCAAAAGGAGGAGCGAAGAAGGTAGAAAGGGTTCAAAGAGCACTGAAGTTTTTACTGAGTTTGTGTCAGCCACTTAATTTTTAAAAAAATGCTTTTTGCCCTGGCTGGTGTGGCTCAGTTGGTTGGAGCGTGGTTCTGTGCACCCAAAGGTTCTGGGTTCAATTCCAGGTCAGTGCACCTGCATATGTTGTGGGTTCGATCCCCAGTCGGGGATCCTACCGGAGGCAACCGACAGATATTTTTCTCTCACACTGATGTTCCTATCTCTCTCTCTCCCCCTTCCTCTCTCTCTAAAATCAATGAGAAAATAGCTTTGGGTGAGGATGAAAGAAAAAGAAAGCTTTTTGTTGTGAATCTCCAAATTGCCATATTCTTTGAGTTCTAAGGCTGATATTTTTCACATTTCATGTAAAAAATAGAAAGTTTATAAATCTTTGTATTCTTTGGAAAGCACTGTGTTAACTGTGTGATTTGTAATTGAGGGTATTTTACTGTCAATAAAAACGGTATTAATCTGCTGAATGAGAGTTCCTTTCTGAAGTTCACAAATGTCTCCACAGCTAGTTAACGACACCACTCCCGATCTCTTTCACTCGATATTACGCCTTGGAATGCCTACCCCCGTCCTTGTACATCAACTTCTATACCGACAAAACGGTGGGTAAATAGCTGATCCACTTTTCTCATAATATTTATGGACAAAAAATATTGCCCACTAACCTGAATTAAAAAGTATTTTCATAGTACTAGTAGAAACAATGCAGATTCTTATGCTAATGATACACAGGAATACATAGGAATCGGAGTCATTTCTGAGAATTGAATTAAAAATGTGACAGGTACCCCATAACTTTACATAACTATCAATTAAATGGACTCTATGTGCGAGGTGACTCAGTCTGTTTTGAAATGCCAGTTAGTACCCTGTGGTCTTAATGCACTGTAACCTAGGGGCCTGAAACAATTAATGTGCCTCCCCAAGCAATCTGCTTCCTGACAGAGCATGGCTAGGGCACCGAGCAGGACAGAGTCCAGTGAGTCAGAGGGTCGTTTTTCATTCGTTTTGATATTTTCCATTGTTACAGGTGCTCTGAATATTAAGTTTTGGCCTGATCAGCTTGCCGTTACAATTTAGCCATGTTTCACTTTTCCCCCTCGTGGCGTATAAACGTGCAAAGATGTGGCACTGAGGTGTACATACTTCTCTGGTGTCAGAGCAGGCAGTTGGGGCTGGTGTTTCACGTCGTGTCGTGACACACTCAAAACACTTGCCCAGGGAACGCTCTCAAAAACGTGCGTCTGGGGCTGATACACTTTCAGCACTAGGGACAGATTACGTTATTACAACAATACGAAGAGCTGCAGACAGAAGTCCTTTGTTAGACGAAGCAGTACGCTCAGCAGCCACTTTGACTGTAAATGTCTTCATGTATTTGTACCTCTTTAAGATGCAGCCATCTTTAAAATGTGGCTGCTGCTCCCCGTATTCAAAAGCCATCACTTCAAAAGCCTTTGATTAATTCGAGCACAATCAAGGGCATGAGGTAGCTGCCACTTAGTGAGCCAAGGCAAGGCGATGCCAGCTGCAACAGACCTATCAAGCTGTCATCGAGTCCAGCTGTGAGAAAGACAACGACAGTTACGAGCAACCGCTTCCTTCGGTGGCTTCATAATTTCAGTTGTTTCTGTTGCATTTCCAGAGTTCCAACAGTTGTGGTAAGAACGCTATAGTAGAGGAATATTTTCCCCAGGGGTTACTCTCAACGACTTAGTGTATTGGTTTTTTTCCCCATCATTGATTCAAGTATAGAAGCTCATCAGGCAAGAAATATTGTGATTACAAGTCACATATAAATTATTTAAAGGGGTTCAGCCAATCAAAACAAGAGCTTGAAGTGACTATTTTCCTCTGGATGCCTTTGTAACTCCCACTCAAAAAGCAGACTTCGGATTGATAGAAGAGTTCTAAAGTTTCTTCAAAAAGGCATTCTTTCGGATGGGAGGAGGGTCTCAATGTGAATTGTTCACACACTTCACCAATAACTCTTCAATGACAACTGGACAGAGGAGCAGAGAGAGAGGACAACGCCAGCAAGACACAGAGCAAGGGAGTAAGGGGACGGGGGAGGCAGGGACAGAAGGCCCTGTGGGTAATTACGTCCTATCCTGCAAGAGAAGATTCACGCATTTGGTGCCTCCTCTCTTATTCCAGCTCTGCTTAAACCAAATAACCCCTGTTGAATAATTTGTTTTCCAAACACCCTCATTCAACAGGCAGTGTTCACACTCGCCTTCCAGTTGCAATCCTTAGCTCTCATAGACAGCGTGACCACCTGCCTGCCTTTGCACTTGGGCTAGCACCTGTAAGGAACAAAATGCCACCCGCTCGTCACCTGCCTCCGTCAATCACCCCACTGGAGTCTGAGGTTTCCCTTTCTCTATTTTCCCTTTTCTTGCTTCACCATTTACATACACTGGTATGTCGACTCTCTGATTTAACTAATAATCATAGAATAATTCACATTAGGTTGAATTTGGGAAGATTTATTTTCTGGAATTACACAGGAGAACTAGCACACCCCCTTTTATTTTCTAAAATTGAAACTAGAAAACCTAGAACATCAAAGACTTAGAAAAGTTATCCTCTGAAACTGACAACAGTAGACAATTACATTTAAAAGTACATTAAAATAATTAATACCTTCTCCTCAAAGGAGATTCTGCCATTGTTTACATAATTTTCAGACATTAAGTACTATAGTGAAGACAGGAAGCTGAATATTCGACTTTTAGCATCAATGGAAAAGTGAAAAAATAGATTAAATCACTATTTTGAATAATAAAGAGCATGAATAAACTAGTTTGACATATAAAGCTTTTATTTATGTCTTAGTTAAAAGGCCAATTCAACAAACACATTGAGTTTTGAAATAACAGAAGTGCAGGGATTACAAATAGTAATGACACTCAATCTCTCCCTTTAAATAAATCTGTTCCCTTTTAAAGCTTACAAAAGACCATAAAATCCCCCGTTTTTGTGACTTTAAGTCAAATACTTCATAAATAAAGCCCAATCAATTATATTTTCCTTTGCGAAGTTTGAGGATTTTAAAGTATCGAAAAGAAACAAGAGGCAATAAACACACTATTAAGGCATTTAGCTCGGCCAGTGATTTATCTCTTTTCCTTTATCTGCTCAGGGTTTATATTTCACTGTGTGAGCAAATTTCCACTGACATGTTATTTTTGGAGAACGGCCAAGAAGTGAGGGATGGGGGTGGGGTGGGAGAAAGATCTCCTACGATATCAAAGACCTGAAGGGAGAGAAAAAAAAAGAGAGAAACTGATGGAGTGACATTTGTGGTTTTAAAAATAATCCACCTTCTCTAGTTTCCTGTTCATTTATCAAAGGAAAGCCCTCTTGGCTTTCAGCTCTCATTATCTAATGAGATGTATAGGATAATTCTGGCCAAAATGATTTTCTATATGTGATGGATAAAAAGAATTCTGACCAAAAAACCTCACTGAAATGGTGGAAACGTTCTCTGTGGCTGCTCTTGGCTCTCCAAGACTCCCGATGATGCGGTTACGGTGGAACCGTGCGCGGGGAGAGCCAGAGAGATCTGTGCGCCCCGTGGCCTCCGTAGGAACGCCGAAGCGCGGCACACGCAGGCATGACTACCGATCCCCACGGGGTGTGGGCCAAATCTTCTGCGTAATCCCCACACAGTAGGCCCTCTAGAGACGAATTGCATTTAATTGACTTCCCATTGCAGTCTCCATAAGCTACCTTTTTTCCCCCACGTACTTTTGTGACTGCGTTTCAGTTCTCCGTGCAGCAGCTGTATAAACAAACATCTGTCCTGGGGAAGGCACGTCTTGGCAAACGGAGCCAGGCTGCCGCAAACAGGTAAACTATGCTGCAGGCTCGCCGAGCCGTTCACTTTATAAATATTTACTCAGTGTTCACCAGGACTGAGTGCTCGGCGAGGTGCTGCGGTCTGTTCAACAATGATTAAGACAGAGTCGTCTCTTCAAGGAATCTAATTATAGACAAAGGATCACAGTGTAGGATATAAGACGAGAGCTGTGACAGGACGCTAAAGGGAGTTCAAAGGCAGTCCTTCGAGTGGAATCTCGGAGGGCTCCGTGGAGCAAGTGGCATGCAGGCCTGGCCTGGAGGGGAAGCAAGGACAATGGGAGTGCTCGGATACCAGACCATCGAGGTGTGGTCGGCACACAAGGCAGGCAGCCCAGGATTTGCTGAAAGCACCGAAGGCTGTCCTGTTTGGCCAGCCTGTGAGTGGGGAGAAAGGAATGACAGAAGACAAAGGCAGCACTGTGCACGCTGTCACCGAGAGGGGTGCAGTGGGTGCATCCGCATGTCTTTAGGGAAGGTTGTCCAGGATTAACACCCAAGGAGAGATGGCAACCCTGTGGCTGTTTCCATGCCTGTTTTTCTTTAACCTTTTAAACACACGCCTATATTTGACAATCTTTGTAATTTCGGTTGTGTTGAGAAAATAAAATTCTGCAGGAGGGAGGAGTCAAAAAAGGCACTGATCTAAAAAAAACACACAAGGAGAAAACCCGATCCATGGTACCCCATGTGCTGCCGCGGGTATTCAAGAACAAGCTGAACCAGTAAACTGGCCTCGGACCCCTGTTCTCTATCGCTGGCACAGAAGCGGGGGATAGCGTTTCGTAGAGCGACACCCCGAGGCCCCCATTGCAACCTGAAAATATTTACACCAGCCGCGCTTTCGAGCTGGGATTGATGTTTTCCTCGCAAATGTTTAATTTGTGCTTTTGTGAACAACGGTGCCTGGTGTAAGGGAAAGAGTATGACCAGAGCCGATGTTGAGGAGTAAATGCATCTTGTCCCAAACTACTGTTTTCACAACATTTCTCATTAGATGCATCTATTACCACTAATCATGGCGACCAAAGAAATAGGAATTCTTTATACTATTGACAGTGTGTTCTGAAAGAAAAAACAGCCCGAATTATTGAGGTGCTTTACTTCTTAATTTTATGAGATTAAAATTTGTTTACCCCACTTGTTTACTATTAAGCCAAGTTGCTCTAGGGAATAAATCACTCGACCATCGGAGAAGACTCCGCCCCAGCTGTGGCGCCTCGAAATCGCAGGCGAGGGGAGGGATCCCAGAGTTAGAGCCATTCCAGCCTTCTTCCCCTGGGGCCTCACACTCACGCTGGACCACGTCCAAGCATCACAGCTCTGGACAGGCACAGATCTCCTGGACACAGACTCAAACACAGATAAAACCCTCGTTAAAAAAATGTGCTTTGTAGAAAAATTAATTGCTCAAGGACTGCACTCATTAGTGGGTATTTTTTAATATTCCTATTAGTAGAGACTGGGACTCTTAAAAAAAAACCTAAATATTACTCCAAATCTGGTTTCTGTTGATAAAACTTCCAGGAACCATAGTTATTTCTAGATGGCTAGATGATCCTCCAGGGAAAGTTACAGAAAATCTTAACCGAGTGTGGATGAGATGCTTGCATGTCTTTTCTCAATGTGTAGGGACATGCCTTGGCCAACACCTCCCTCCTCCTTGCCTGTGTTCTGTCTCCTGTTCCAGGGCTGCGATGTGATGAGGAAGAAATGGGACTTTTGTGGTTTCTGTGGAACTTCTAATGAACGTTTTTCATTTGTTTATGCAGCGTGTGCTGTTGGACCTCATTTTGGACAGGACTAGATAGGTTTAGAGGGGAAAGAAATTGAGGATGGACAGAGCCATCATTAGAGGAGGTGGCTTGGCCGGATCTGGCAGGTAGGTTCCAGGAGGCGATCCCACTGGGTATGCAGTTGACTCAGAAGGAGACCGTGGTTTGCAGAAAGCAGCGGTGCAGCCTGGGTGGGAGGTGATGGGGGTGGAGACATGTTTCCGGCCATGCCTTGGGCCAGTGCCACTCCGGAGGCGGGTGGATGGCAATAAAGGGAAACTGTACTCACAGGTAGATGGGACCTCACCACGGAAGTAGCAGTTGGAGGGGTGGGACTCACATGCCGATCAGAGTTCAATGAGAGAAAAAGAACCAGTAGGAGATGATGTGCATGCACACACGTACACACATAGGGTGGGGAAAGGTGGGTTATGGTTGTTCATGTGGAAAATAATGCACTAATAAATAATGATATGAGAATAAACTCTGTGTTCCACATATGCACAACTGGAAACCGACTTTTGCCCCACCTCGTATATATGCACATGTACATGTTATATAAGTATAAACACACGTTTACTGCAAGTCTGGAACTCACAGGGCAGGCCATGAGGAAGGGGACTTGCAGGCTCCAGTTGAAGGGGCAGTCAGTTGACGGGTAGACTTTCTTCTGGGAAGTCTCATTTCTGCTTCTAAACCCTTTCAACTGATGAAATCAGGCCCACCCACATCATCTAGGCTAATCTCCCTTACTTAAAGGAGATAATTATGAACTTCAATCACCTGTAGGACATACCTTGTCAGTGACACCTCGGTTAGTGTTTAAACGAGTAACTTGGGACTAGAACCTTATCGAAACTGATCATCACAGCTCACGTCTGGGAAACGCAGAAAAGGTGAATATCCCAGCCCCGGAAAGACAGTGCAGCTAAGCCAGTTTAGGGATAATGTAGAGCTTTCAGTAAGGGCATCGAGTCAAGGACAACCTTATAGAAGGTAGGAAGTGAGGAAGATAATTTGGTAGAAGGAAAGCCAAAACCCAGCTACTGGGACCAAAGAGATGACAAAGACACTGGACTTCAACAACCCACTGCGGAGGTTTTATCCCTAAGTCTGAAGCTCCAGGTGTGGCTTAAAAGGTACAGTCTCTGAGGGCCAGGAAAGCTTCAGGAGTGCAGTGGTAGTTCCGAACCAAGGGCAATTTTGCAAACAAATGGAGGGAGGCGGGTGCTGCCGGCATTTCATAGGTGGAGCCCAGGGGTGGGGATGGAACTTCCTGCAATGCACCTTATAGTCCCCACAATAGTTTTCTAGCCTCAAATGTCTCTAGTGTCAAGTTCGAGAAACCCTGGGACACTGTGACAAACGTAAGTAGAATGTACTTCATATTCAGTCTAAATTAATTCCTCACTCTAATATAACTACTCTCTACAGAGCTTGCATGGAAGAAAAAAGATGAGGAGAAAAGCAGCAGCCGCAGCCTCATCTTTTCTCTGGAGACAGCATGGCAAAGTGGCAGGAGCGCGACTTCACAGTGAGAGAGTCCTAAGTTCAAGGTCAACTCTGACATATACCATGTGTACCTCGGGCCAGATGCTGAACCTCCTGTAGAATCAGTTTACTCAGCAATGAAATGAGGAGAATGCCTGTCTCACA
>CM052548.1:79270973-79291486 GCA_028533065.1 Trachops cirrhosus
GAGGAGAAAAGCAGCAGCCGCAGCCTCATCTTTTCTCTGGAGACAGCATGGCAAAGTGGCAGGAGCGCGACTTCACAGTGAGAGAGTCCTAAGTTCAAGGTCAACTCTGACATATACCATGTGTACCTCGGGCCAGATGCTGAACCTCCTGTAGAATCAGTTTACTCAGCAATGAAATGAGGAGAATGCCTGTCTCACAGGGTTGCGGAGGGTACTGGTGGTATTACTATGCAAGTGTTAGTTACTTTTCCCCTAAGAAAGCATTTGGGCAGCTATGATAAAAATCCACCTAAGAGAAAATAAGACCATAAATTAAGCAACAGGACTACTAACGTGTAGAAGAGATTAGATTTTAGAAATAGTCCTTAGACTCTACAAGACTGTTAACCCAGTGGATGAAGAAGAAAGGAGAAGAGTTGTCAAGGATGACTACAGCAGATGGGTGTTATCACCATGAACCGACAGCAAATTCCCAAAGAGAACCCAGTTTGTGGGGGAAGATATTGAATTCAGTTTTGGGCATGCTAACATCTTGAGTCCTTTTTTAGGATACCTGGATGGAGATACAGTGGGGATATTTATTATTTACAAGGCACTTCCACATATCTTGTTCCATTTAAATTTTGAACTTCATAACAACCTTAATTACTTGTGTTCCTTAGTGAGAAAGCTAAGGCTCAGAGAGCCTCAGTGAATTATTCAAGACCATAAAGCCTGTAGGGGGTCGAGCTCTGACTCTAACTCTCAACAGGATTTTAAAAAGGAAAGTGCCAGGTGTACTAAGTGGCAAGTGAGTGGAAGGATAAGGGCTCGTTTTTTGTTGGTTTGTCTGCGAGGGGTTCACCTGCTCCTCAAAGGCTGTGGGGGGTTGAGGGAGGGGGGCATCCTGGTAAGGGCTCCGAGGACGGACCCTGCCCGCTGAGCGGAGGCCAGGACAGGCCCTATGGTACGACTGGGGGAGGCCACTGCGATGGGAATGTTTCACAGATCGACAGCCCCATGAACAGAGGCTCTTGGAGAAACTTGCAACAAAAATATTAACGTGCCCCGCCAAGCCCAAAAAATTTGCAGTGAAGAAAAGTCATCTGTGACATGATAATGCAAATCAATGGGAAGATATGAAGGAGCAAACTTTGATGTACCCGTAACGTTTTAGGAACGCATTCAGTGACACACATTTTAATCCTGGAACACGGATGTCACTTCTTTCCGACGGCAAAGTGAAGCGTGCTGTTCTGAGGAACAGCCCTGGAGAGGCTGAGTATCTGCAGGTTTGTGTTTCACAGTTGGGACGGTTCTGAGGACTTAATTTTGGCCATGAGACCTGTATGCAAAAGTAGATTTTCTAAATCTAAATGTTTGAAAGTCTCAATTAGGCAAGCCTGAACATCCGTCTAGTTCTTGGGAGCATGGCAGGGTTTGGACCCCAAATTTCTCTTTTGGGGTTATAATTGCTTTGTAAATTATTTTATAATTCTATTTAATTATGGCCAGAAATAGTTGCCTATAAAATCTCTATTGAAAAATCTATTAATATTTTTAAAAAGTCAAACGAATTATGGATTTTTCTAATTGTTTCACAACACATACACAAACACACATTTCTAAAAATCGGTCTATTTTCTCTTTGAGAGGTTCTGTATATCTCTTAAATGAAGTTTATTGATTATATTTTTCAATTCATCTATGTCCTTACTCATTTTTTTTGTTTACTTGATCTTTCAATTCGGAAAGAGTTACATTCAAAATGCTAATAAAATTGATGTTTTTATCAATTTCACTTTAAAAAATTTGCTAAGGGTTTGGTCCATACTTTTATGGGTTTGTGCATTTATAAATGCATACATTTACGCATAGCATTTTTTCTTTATGTTTCATTTTTAACAACGGCTTCATATATTGTATCATTTTATATGCTCTCCACCTTGGAGCCCCCGCCCCCCATACACCGCTAGTATCGCGACTCTTGCTCTCTCTTGTTTCATGTCTCATTGGCGTTGCCTTTTCGGGATGTTCAAGTTCCTTTATCACTTCATTTCAAATGTTTCCTGTAAGCACCATGAAGCTGAATTTTCTTTCTTAACCCTCTAGAAAATCTCTGCCTTTTAATGGGAGATGTTCCTTTATACACATTTAGTGTAATAATTGAAATACTTTGTTCCTTCCATTTCTCGTTATGCTATTAAGTATTTTACTTTGTGTCTCTCCATACTTTCTCGGATTTCCTCAAGTCATTATTTTCTTTTTCACTTTTTCTCTCATTAATTAAAAGCTCCTCCCTGGTTTTCCAGTCTTCAGAGATTGCTTTCTCTTTCCCAACACCTACTCAGACCCACCTATGTCCACCATGATTGGAAAACAAGTTGTAAACCACCCCCTTGTGTCCCTCCCTCCACAAGATGAGAAACAGTTAGATGAAGAGGGCGTCCCTCCCCCCCCAGCTTTTCCCTCCCTGGTGTCCCTTCCCTGAGAAGACACTGGGCATCACTGCTCCTTACCCTCAAACTGCAGATGATACTAAATTTTCACTCATGTTTCTTCCTTATGTTGACTCCCTTTTCTTTTTCTGGAATACCGTCTTCTGGCATGTGGGTGTTCCAGATCTCACTTCCTGTTATCTTTTTTCCTATTGTTTTCTTTTGCGTATGTTGAATATGAATATATGATATGAGCAAATTTAAGTCCACAAGTTTAGATCTCAATGCCTCTTTTTGCTTTTTCAATCAATACGTGGATTTTAAAGTCGTAAGATTCACATGTACTTTTTTTGTTGGTTTGTTTGATTGTTTTTGGTATTGCGCTTGGTTCTTAATTGCTAACCTTACGATGCCCACGTGTTCGCAAGCCCAGCATCTGCTGGACACCAGAAGGGCAGAGAGACTGGTGTGCAGAGTGCAGAGTGAAGTGCTAGGAATCGGCGCTGCTCCCCCAGAATCCTCTCTGTGTGATACTTTGAAAACACGCCCGAAAGTGATCTTTCAAAAAGACATTCTGTTTGGGTTGATCTCTATAAATATAAATTACCAGCACAATTGATTTTTACCATATAAATGCTAAAGTAGCATCAGGCAGATATAAATTATGAGCTAAAATTTCCCTAGAGCAGCAACTGAAAAAACAGTGAGATTATATTGTATTCATGTTAGTCTCTCATCCTTACAACAACAGCCTGAAATTCTATATAAATACCCTAGGATATCAGAAAAAAAAGGTAGTGTTTCTGCAGTTTTTATGATATCTCTGAGCTTAATAAAATTTACCAGCTTGTTGGAGAAATCTGGAGGATACTCTAATGTAATCAAATTGGTTGGTTTGATTTGTATCATTTTGACCCAAGCCTCTTAGTTCCTAAGGAACTAAGTTCCTTAGTTCCTAGTAAGTAGAAACAAAATAAAACCAAACAAAAATACGTTCACACCAGTGAGATGCATTATTTTTAAGGGAAGAAGAGTCAACCATCATCCAAAGGCAATGTCTGTCCCGGACATTAAACATTCATGGTTAACAACCCTCAGGACAATTTGCTGAGGACCTGCAAGTGATCCACGGCCCAGATATTTACGGCAATGAAAGCCGTGCTACTCCACAGGCCTGCTTACACATAACTCATCTTCTTGACTTTGAAAGTATTTTCAGAACTCCTGCATAAGTTATTGCAAAAGAACTTTTTGGTCAAAATGTTTGGAGCCAGTGTATCCAGAAAGATACAGCCTTAATTATCCCTTCTGTGGGGCATAATTGAGAACTATATTATGAATTTTAAATGCTATCTGGAACAGGTATAAATAACAAACGTAACAGTATACGAATGTGACATGTTCACGAGATTCATAAGTAAGAATAATTAGAAAGAAAGGTACGCAGCTCTTAGTGGAGAAAACCAGCCTGTCAAGTGAGTCTTTCAATTTTGAAGGCTGTTATCTCTAAAATATTCTGTAGTGCATATTCATGCAGTTTAGGAAGGACATTTGGTTTGGCAGAAAAATCACTTGAGTCAAAATAATTCAAACTACCCCAAATTTTGAACCGCTTGCTGCATGTCCCCATATGGTGCTTCTCCAGCCTCCCAAAATCAACGCATCCAGATCTGAACACAGATTTTTTTCTACCCACCCTTCCCTTACCACTCATTCTTCCTCTAGTCGTCTCTGTCTATATGGATATTTCTATCTCAAAATGGAAACCCACTTCATCTTCATGCATGCCTTAATTCCATCCACATAAGGGTCCCCTGCCTGGCCCTGAACATCCAGGGTTTCTGGCTTTGCATACACTGTCCCTTTAACCCAAGACTTGCCCAAACAAATGTGACTTGGAGAAATCTGACTCCCTCTTCAAGGCTTACTTCTGATGCCACTGCCCCTGGACTGGTACTGTAAAGGAGCAAAATTTGTCGCACCAAAATATGTCCCTTTTGCATGAGAATTATTCTGGGCTAATTATATTTCAGAAACAGAAGACTCAGGAATTTTGTCATTTTACTTCCCCACTTAACTGCCCGAAAGGATGGAGATAGGGAGACTGTACCCGGAAAAGAGCTATGGCCAAAGATAACTTGTACAGCAGAGAGACTTCTCTGCAGGCCAGGCGAACGCTCCTTCACCAAGCATGTGCTCCGCCCACCGCCCTGCAAACTGTCCTCCCTCCCGGGGAAGGCCCAGACCCCGCCTCCTTCCCCTGTGCTCAGGAAGACGGCTAAGCCTCACTTATCTGACTGTCCGGAAGCCGCCCCTGTTTGGGGTTTCTGCGGGTGAAATTTAGTTTGCTTTTATCTTGTTATACTCTTTTTGTATTTACTCGATTTTTAGACCAGCGGAGAACCTAGAAGGGTAGGAGGAAATTCTTTCCTCTCCTACAGTACCCCTGGGTTCCTCGTCGGAATTAGTAATTCTATTTCCTGTGCTTCCACTGACCTTTGTTTCTGTCTTATCTCTCTTTCTGTCTCTATATTGTTCATTTTACGTGCTCGTGTCTGTCTTTTGTGGGCTGGAGATAAGCCCCAAAAGCCTACTGCATATAAGCTGTAGTTTCTAACGGCTGGGTCTCAATGATCTTTTGATGCCCCAAGTCTAAGTTCGGGCCATACATGAATAATATAATAACAAAACCATGTTTATTCTAAACCCTTATAGAATAAAAACACTTTTGGGGGGAAATCCAGAATCTGTGAGTGAGAGGTCTAATAATTTGGGGTCTTTAAAACAGAGGGAGAAGGAGACTTAGGTTTTTGTTCATTATTGTTCATATTTTGTTCATTGTGTGAGTTGAAATAAATGCTCGATGTGCCAGAACCCTGCTTTCCCATTTCCTCTGCAACAATCTGCCTCATTGTCATGGTCATTCCTACTTCAGATTTTGAAGATAAGATTCAGAGGTTAAGCATTGTAACTTGTGAAGGCCTCGTAACTAGGGAGCAAAGAACGGGATTCTGAGCTTGCTTCTGTTTGACTCGAAGGAACAATGCTGTTCCACGACACGTCACAGCTGTGGGTGCTGTTTCTGGTGTACGAATGCACCCCTCTTTTTGTCTCCCCTCAAGAGTCCCTGTGATCTATTTACCTTTTCTCGATACCGCCTTTGTATTAGTTGCCAATTGCTGCCATAACTGAGGCCAAAAACTCAGCGGTTTGTAACCACACAAGCATAGGCTCCTGTGGGTCTGGAGTCAGAACCCTGCACCAAGGTCAAGGAGCCAACGTCCAGGCATCAGCAAGAGTAAGTCCTCCCGGGGGCTCTGGGGACATTTTCTTCCTCGCCTCTTCGAGTGTCAAGGGGGTCGTGTCCTCATCGCTCTAGCCACTGGTTCTATGACCACGGAGCCCCCACCCCCAATAAGAATCCTTGGGCTTACATTGGGCCCACCCGGAAAATCCGAGAAAATCCTCCCAAGAGTCTTCATCAATCACACCTGAACAAAAGCTTTTGCATATAAGGTCATATTTACAGATTCTGGCAATTATAACATGGTTAACTTTTGGGGTGATTATCCAACCTACTCCACCTTAAAACTGAAATATAAATGAGGAAAATGAGACCCGTCTTCATCACCGTAGCGCAGGAAGCTAATTGGTCAGTAATGAGGTCCAAGCCCAAGTTTCCGGCGCTGTGAGTAGCGCTAAGGCACAATCGAAGCAACTGGCCTCAGAGACACTCGAGTGAACACACCCCCGAAGCCTGGATAACCGTGATTTGTACACCTAGGTACTACTGACTTTATATATAAAGTACAAAATCAACTTGACATTGCTCATAGCATGTAAGTGGTGAAACAAAACAAAACAAAACCAAAAAACTCCACAGCCATTATGCTTTAGAAAATAAAATTCACGGTACGTAATCCACCTGGCTGCGTCCTGGCGACTTGTGAATTGAAATAAGTGTTCTGCGGTCACAGTCCCCTGCAGAAACGCGTCCCTTTCCCGGAAGCACCTGCATTGTGTCTCTGACTGTCTGAAGGGTGAAATGGCTCTCTCTCTCTTCTTCTCTGCTAGCTCCTTCAAGTGGACTCATCATCGGAACCACTCCTGCGACAGGCTGGCAGTTAAAAGACTCAAATGCCAAGATGTTTTTATCAGCCCCATCAACAGTAACTTTCAGATTGAATAGTTCTCCGGTTTATGTCAAAGCTTTGGCCTGGACTTTTTTTTCCCCTTTGTAAAATAGAAATTGCTTACATGCTAATGTAAACTGCCTTGTCCAGTGGTTCCCGCATTCCATCCAGCATACCCTCCACCTGTTAGTGAAGAAAAGATGACAGGACCTATCATCCTATTGCTGATGAATGCCCATCAGCCTTGAGAGGCAAATGTACCCCCGTGCGTGCATCCAGTATGTGACTGCAATAGAATTCCACTCTGTGGTTGGTGGAAAAAGAAGTGTTTTAGAGCCAGTCGACGTGCGTTTTCAAATTTCACACCAATATATATTTAGCTTCGGAGCTGCTCACTTACTCGCTGGCGTGCATCCCGTTTTCACATGCAATTTCTTTATGAATTGAAGGGAATATGTAGAGAGGCATCTCGCTGTTTAGGAAAATAAATTCATATTTTTTGAGCATGTGCCTTACTGTGCATTCAGGGCTAAATGTGTATAAATGGAGACATCTCAAACCACCAGCGCGACTTTCTGTTTAAAGACAGATTACAGAAAGTAATATTCTTCTCTGTGCCTCCCCATCTGAACGCTTCTATTAATTCTTTTACTATTAAAATACTGCTCTGCTCTATAATCAGTAATATAATGACCTATCTAAAATGCCATATGTCATCAAACCGTTTGGCAGCACAGACCTCTTTGAGACCCATTATGTAGTGACAGCGGTATATACTTGAATAAACTTCATTATCTATATGCTCAAGTCCATGAACATCTGTGAATGAAGAGATACACCATATTGATTTTGCTATGGTCCTTCACTACAGTGTAGGTGGTATTACACGAGCTTACAATTTCAATAGCCTGCTGCAGTTTAGAAATAAAAAAAATCGTTATCTGGAAACCTCTCAAACCAAGAGAAATGTGATCGATTTTTTTGTCTGTGGTTAGGCACCGGGAGGCCAGGGTGGATTTGCTGTCGTCGGTGCTCTCGTCCTCTTGTTAAAATATTTAGGAAGCTCCCATGGGAACACTATCCCTGGACTGAACCTGTTTATGTTAGGGAGTGAAAATTCTGCTCTTTGTATCCTGTTATCCACCAGCGCATCCAGGCTCCCTGCATCCCTTCCCCTGGGAGAGGATGGGATCCAGCTCTCCTCTGGTTTCTAGACACCCACGACTGAAGGCACAGGAACTGCCTCTCCAACCTTGCTTATCCTTGGGATTCAGCCCGCACTTCACCGCATGGAACTTTACCTCCCATTCAGATGGGGGCTTACTCATTTAACATCAAGCAGTACTCCCAGTAACGTTCTTTTGATGATTATGAAACACAAACAGTTCTATACTGGAAAACACGATACATGTATTCCCAGGTCCCCTAAAATGTCTTTGTTAGAAAAACTTCCACGTTTCAGAAATCATTACTGCAATTTTTGTTACCCATTCATTGTATTAATTGAGGATATGTTATTGTTTAAATATAGCTGAAGTGATGTAAAGATGGCAGAGTGATCTGTCCAATTTATTTAGAAAGAGGAAAGACGCGTGCTTCTAGACAACTATAAAGCAGAGTTGGGGGAAAAACCCCGCAAATGCCGCAGCAGAAGTGTAAATAAGGAACAATCAGTGTTCGGGGCTGCGAAGACTTCAGGGAGTCGAAGGGAATCAGGGAAGGCTTTGGGAAGCAGTGGTGTTTGTGCTGAAATAGGTAAACACTGGGTAATCGTTGACTGAGTACCTCCACTGCGGGTCTGGCAGTGCTGGACCAGACAGAGAATCCGGCAGGGGAGACAGACCTTAAATAAGACTTCACACTAAAATTAATGAAGGACAAATATAGTGAGTCTATAAGGAAGCTCATAGAACCAGAGGCCCTAATTTAAGGATTCTCTGAGTTTGTGGACACCCAGAAGTAGAGGACAGAGGAACTGAAGTGGGGAAGGAAAAAATGGGCAGAATGAAGATTGAGTTTGTCCCAAGACACACGTACAGGGAAGACGGACATGAGCACCACAAACACAGCTCTCTCAGGGGAGGGGTCACTGAGTCCTGGGAGTCACAGCCAGGCCTAAGAATGGAAGGGGTCTGGAAGGCTGATGAAAAGGGAAAGGTGAACTCTTTATTAGCGGTTACCGACTACAGGACAGGCAGTATCATATCAGCTTCTTAACATGCATTACCCTGTTTAGCTTACAGTGCCCTCACTATTAAGAGGAGGGAAGTGAGGATTTAAAACGTTGAATGATTTCCCTAGAATAATACCATAGGTGCAAATGGTTCCACTGGGAAAATCAGTCCGGAAAAGAATCTGAATCTGGGTGGAGCGACCCTTATTTCATTGAAAAAGAGATATGAAGAGATTAGGCTGTTTTCCTAAATATGGAGACCCGGATAGGCATAGAGTCAGAATTAGAAATCCTATTTGGATAATTTTACATTAATGTAAATGCCATCAGTGGACACTGAAGACAGGCAAGCAGATGTGAGAACAAATCTAAAAACGGAAACTTCCGACTCCACACTCTTCAGAATGAGGTCCCAGTCCCACGGAGAGCTTCCTGAAGGGTCTGCTTTGGGTGGCCTGCACGTGCACAGTGAGATAGGTATGCAGCCTCTCAGCACCAGTGTGGAGGGAGCTGGATGGTCACACACACACACACACACACGCGCGCGCGCGCGCTCTCCCAAGGGTTTCTTCCTTTTTCAGGATCAACTGGACAAGGAGAACGTAGAACCTCTGAACAGAACCTCAGACCGAGTGCCATTCTTGAGCATCAGGAAAATCTTTCCTGAGGACGCGGATTTCCAGGAGAGCAGCACGTGTTTTGAAGGGGTGAGAAGAAGCCTTCCTGACGCCTCCTCTGGATGTAGCCGGACGTACCCCACGCCACAGGCAACACCGTCCCAACTGGCAGCAACTGCACCCAGCCCTCTCTGACGACCCGCGTTCCCTGTATTTGTTCAGACTCCCTGGAGTTGCCTTTCCTCCGTATCTACCTACCGAAAGTTTGCTTTTCAGAAAGCCCCAGGTCCAATGTCACTTCCTCCATGAGATCTCACCTCCATGAGATCTTGGCAGTAATGTGGTAATTTCTCCCTTCCTGTGTTCACTAACTCAACTTCATTTTGCTCAACTGTAACGATCCACATGCCTCTACTTGTATATTTACCACATTTCCCCTTGAGTTATTTTTTGCATGTCTCTTTCCCTCTTCTGCTACCCTGGGTAGAGCAGCTCTTACATTTTATCCGTCTGTGCCAAAGCTTGCAGACCCATCGGAGAGGGCCAGCAGCAGTATTTTTTGACTGTTATAGTTTTTGTATTATTTGCCAATTAATTCCACAGAAAAACCCAGATGTCCAGCTTCCCTAGGGAAACAAAGTCTCAGCCATCAGCTGGAGCGGGGGTGTGACCTCTGACCTCACACCTCCTATTCCTTATTGTCCGTTAACTTATGTTACAGCCTGGCCCCTGGAGGCGTCTGAATTCGGGGCACTGGCTATGAAATGTCTATTGAATTTAACAAAGTCTAATCAATAATGGTGTGTTGAATTACTTGATTTAGGATTGATTGCTTAGGTCATCTGATGTAAAATTTGCCAAAAATCACTTTAAGGTCATTATCTCAGGTAAGCGACAGTGCCTTTAATTTGAAGGGGGGGGGGCATGTAGACACGAATCACCTCTTTGTCCTGAGTCTAAACCTCACATTTCAATATAAGTAAGAATAAATATATGTGAGCAAGGTGAATTCTTGATCGAATTCGTGTAGCTCTCTTTGTTTGTAACTTTTTGGATGTATGTAGTAAACAGGGAGGGAGCTGGATTCTGAACTGATGGAGACGGTGTTACAGACAACTTGGTCTAGGAGATTTAGCATGATTTTACATATCTGGCATTGTTCATGAGTTAGAATCTCTTTCAAGTGCATATAATAACTGCTTTTAGTGATGGAAACTTGACAGTGTGAAAATCTTCCAACACATTTGTAATGCTGAATAAGATACATCATTCTTCATTCCTTGTGCTTCAATGTTATACAAAGGACCACTATTCTGACGATGTGCTCAGCCTAATAAATTAAATTTAACACCATTGGTGGATGAGAAACATGAAAGGAAAAACCCTTAAATGGAGTAACATGCTAGACGGAATTAAAATATTTTTGGTGTGGCTGTGTACTGAGCATGCTTCTTCCATTAAAAGATAAACTGAGGCATACCACATTTTTAAGAGTTTGAGCAAAGGTTGATTCAGATAGAGCAGCAGGAAACCGGAAGTGGTCAGAAGGGCTCCATTCGCAGGAGCCTGGAAAGACTTTCGTAGAGGAGGTGTGGAAGCAAAGCAGAGGAATGAATTGATGGGCTGTGCTTAAGTGCTTGCCTTTCTGGAAGAGCCTGGTTGGCTGTTCGTGACGGGTTGTCCTCAGGTTTTTCTTAACCTTGAGTTATTTACTAGCGTGGACTTCGGTTTGGCTAACCCAGGCTGCTCAGGTATTAGAACCACCTAAGTCTCATGTCTCCTTGTTGAATCCATGTGACACCTGCCTGTATACAATGGACTTTGAGGCTTATAAACCATGTTTTTGAATCTTTGAGATTCTTCATGTTTTCTAAAAATAGTACTATTAATAATTCAAAAGAAAAACAGGCAGCTAACAAAGGTATAATGAAATGAGAGAGATTAAAAAATGTAATAACGTATCATAGTTTTTTGATCCACTCATTTACTGATGGGCACTTAGGTTGTTTCCAGCACTTAGCTAGTATAAATTATGCTGCTATGAACATTGGGGTGCACAGGTTCTTTTGGATTGGTGTTTCAGGGTTCTTAGGGTGGAAGCAAGGGAGAGAGTGGGGTTTGGCTGGGGTGGGGGGAAATGCAGACAACTGTAATTGAACAACAATAAAATAATTTTAAAAATTAATAACATGTGAGCATCTCTCTTACAATTCAGAGATGTGGGGGTCAGGGGTATGTACCAAGGATGAGTCTCAAATACCAAAAGTTCAAACGTTTTAGAGTTTTTGATCATGGGAAGCTTGAAATTTACTTTCAAACTCTCAAATCTCACTATTGAGAAATACACCATTTGAACACCTGAAATGAGGACCTCGCATTTTTGTTGTCTCAGGCTCTCTCTCTATCTTGGCTCTGAAAGCCGTGAGCACAATAAGAAGTGTTTTGTTACAGTTTTCTCGGACACGATAGGTTTTACAGGCTCGAGGGGACTCCGGGGAGTGCAGAGTTATGGCAACATCTTTACACCCTGTGAGGCTTCACAATTCTCTCTGTCGCACCCTCGCTGTGGATGTCTGAGTGACTTGTCCAGCACAGTCTCAGAGTTCATCCAGCAGGAACACGAGGGCCCTAATAGTGCCCATTATAGCTGCTATTCTTCTCAATTGTAAAGGCACAGTGAAATCGTGGGGATGAAGCTGTGCCTTGATTGGCTGTTAAATTGCGATCAATAAAAAGTATTTGTACCATAATTTCACAACCAAGCAAGAACTGGCCATCCCGGTGGTAAGTCAGCATGTACATACCATCAAAACTAAGTGTCTCACTTGGGTAACTGAGCTGAATTTTCTTTAAGACAACAGGGTACAATAGAAGTTACATAAAAAAAAGAAGCCCATCATTTTTCTGCCACCAGGTTAAAAATAAATAACATATGAACAAGGACAAAGTTCAGAGAAGAATGGTGACTCGGCTCTAAATTATAGCTGAGTTGCATCAAATTATAAAGGAAAACCAACATTTTTCTTTTCTTTTAACCTAATAGTAGGTGAGAACGGTAAAGGACCACACAGCAGATATTTTAGGCTTTATGGGCCATGCATGGTCACTGCTGCATATTCTTTTTCCCGTAACCCTTTAACAAGGTCACAAGCAGGCCTTCACAAGCAGGCTATGGGGCAGCGTCAGGCTGTCCTGGGCAGACTCCCGATTCACAGGAATGCTCGCAGTTGTGAATTCTGGTGAAAGCCCCTTTGGTCTCCTGCGTACCCCCGCCCCATCCACCTGGGGCGGTGGGCCGGGGGGGCATCGCTAGCTCTTAGACCGAGGCTTGAAAACCGGGCTATCTCCGTGCAGCACGGCTGGAAAGGAAGTGTAGGCAGTAGGGCTTTTCCTGTGGTGCTTATCTGCAGACTTTCTCAGCTTTGTGGAACCTGTCCCTGTTTCTCTCTGTCTCTCAGTCTGGGACTGGGGCTTAGAGGAAACAAAAAGATGGGAACAAAGATGTCTGCCCAAAAGCCCACGAGAAAGCGAAGGACACTCAGTGCCAGACAGTCAGGTACAGCGCACCTGATCGTGGCCCTGGGACACCAAGCCAGGCTGCCTGCTGTGACGGTGACTTGGTTGTCCAAGGAGAACCACTGCAAGTTCCGTTCCCCTGTCACAGGGAAGTTACTCTAAGTTTAAAGAAATTTCTTATTTCCCCTAAGCCAAAGCACAGTCTGGTTGGACTGGTGTTCTTGGCATGATTGTTTCCAAAGGGCTCTGGTCATAACTTGTTCAATCAGTGATCATGGCACAATCCACGTGGAATACACAGACGACCTGCTTACACCACGCCATGGGCCTGAGTGTGCAAACAGGTGGCTCCCGTCTGAATCTACCTAGTCTGTACTGATAGCATTCCTGTTGTTTTTAGTAACTTGGTCATGAACACCGGAACATATGTGAATTTCCCAGGAAATCTTAATGCCTGGCTCTTCTCAAAGCATCAGAAAATCCGGGCACCGTGGGCTTGCACCCTAGCACAGCAATAACTGGCTCCCTCGGCTGCCTTTATTCCAGGCAGGCGCTCCTCAGTTTGCCTGTCTCCACAGACCCCTCCACTCCCTGGCATTATCTGCCCAGCTCCCGAGGGTTTAGAATTTGCAGCTCTTAGTGGACATATGGCTCTTGACTTGTTCCCCCACATAGAGAACTTCACGTTGTGATTCTTCCATAAAACCCATAGACCTAGTCAAAGCATGCCACGTCAGAGACTTATGTCCTAGTAGTATAATTTAATAACCTCCCCATGCTCATCTATTATTATCCCAGGCACTTCCCAGCGAAGGAAGCATTTGGCAGTGTCTTAATGCACTGGACTCCTTCCGTTCCTCTGCTGTTTGAAATAGCTGCGTCAGCTTCCTTACTGACTTAGGTAACACTTGTCTGTGGATATTTTCCAGGATATTTTATGAAAGTCTATAAAAGTAATTGTCAGGAATGATCATGCTCTGATTGAATAAATATGCTATTGAGGAGTTAGGTACACAATTTAAATACGGTATGAATAATTTGTTAGCCTATCTGTCAGCCTGTTTCGAGAGCTTTAAATTGTAGATACATTTGTGGAAGCACCATCCTATTTTGCAAATCTGACAACAGTAGCTGTTTCCTGAATGCACCTGACATGATTTCCTACGTTGTTTCATGCCAATCACATTTACTGCAAATTGCTTATTACTTTATTGCTGAAAATGGCAACATGTATTTACTTAGCTTTTTATTTTAGAATCAGCAGGCTATCACTTGCTTTATTAATCAGTTCCAACCTCGAGGATTATTGCCACTGGTTTCAAGTTTATCTAATTGCTGCTGCTCAAAACTGAGAAATCAGTAAAGCGGTTACACCATCTCCCTTGAGGAATTATTGTTCCTAAGGATGTTACATTTGCTATTGAAAAAAGAAAGCCTTCCAATTTACACATATAATTGAAAATACTGCACAAGTAGCTCTCTGAATTCTGTTTTAGTGGTTTTTCTGTGAAAACAATCGGGCTGACCTTTCTTTAGGCACCCTGTCTTCTTTGTCTGGCTCTTATTCTTTACAAGGGTTTTCTTTTCTTGTATTTCTAGGGATCTCCCAGCAGGCACTGTTACATTTGTTATAAAATTAAAACTACATTTGTTAACTCACACACCATTGTTTTTATTAGCCCAGCAGAAGAGTCGATATTTCTGATTTGTTGCCTCTGGATTTTATGCCGGTTTTGATATATAAAATCAGTCCAACAAGGCAACACAATGTACACTAACCTAAATCCATAAAGAAGGGAAGGGAAAGTTAAAAAAATAAAAAGAAATTACTTGGAAACCAGAATGTGAAGCAATCTGAAACCACAGTGTTAGATCAGCCTGGATTGACTCTTGACTTTTGAGAAGTGCTGAACCCCAGATGCTCAGCATTGGGAAGGGAAGGGGAGGGGAGGGGAGGGGAGGGGAGGGGAGCGGGCGTTTGCATGCTCCATCCTGGGGACTTGCGGGGCCACTTCTCGACGCTCATCCTGTTGGGCTGGGGAAGCCCAACCGACGTCAAGTCAAGACAGCCGGGTCCCAACTCAGCTCCCGCTCTTATTGGACGCCAGTTGCTTCCCTATGCCGTGCCTCAGTTTCCTCACTTGTGAAATGGGAAGTTAGTTAAGACTTAGCTCTTGTACTATCAGCTCCCAAGTTCTATCACTCTGATTCCTAAGAGTAAAAAATAAAAAATAAAAAAGTGAAAAACAAACCAAAAAAACCATACACACTCCTCTTTTAATATATGCCTTAATGTATTCTCTTTTTCAAGAGAGGGAAGAAAATGGGAAAAAGGGGAATAAGTGGTAAAAGATTTCACAGTGAGAATTGCTGAAAATTGTAGGTTTTGCCATTCATTTCCCCTATTTCCTTTGTGAACCGTACAAGTCTCCCAGAGAAAATACATAGAGAAAGCCAGTTCCAAATTGACCCGCGTAGTCACGAAACATAGGTAGGCTTATGGCCTCGGAGTCCTGCCTCGTATCAAAATATCTCCCAGGCCACCCCACGGTGAGGCCAGAGAGAAGCCCCGTATTAGAAGAGAGGGTATGGTGATAACAGACACGCAGTTGCGCCCCAGCTCTTACGAGGGCTGCTTTGTTAAAAATGAACGATCAGTGCCAAGCCTGTGGTGACGCATTGAAAACACATATTCAGACACTTTCGCTATGGTGTGTCTTCTTTCTCCTTCCCTGTTTCTTCTGCACATTGTACTCACTCCTGCCTATGAACTAATAGAAGAGGACAGCTTGTGCGTACCACGGCAGGGGGAACCCACAATGGAGGCTCGGAGTCAGATCCATGTGTATGAGCCGAAGATCCATGTGTTTTGCCGAAGGACTGGGTCACTCACACAGACAGAGTCTACGATACAGAATGGATACAGGGAAACAGCCGGGGGGCAAGGGGAGGAAGGAGAAGGTGGTTCATCTTGGACGGAGGGCCAGGGGACAGCCGACTCAGGATGTCCTCTCTGCTGTCCCGGGGTGGCCTTTGTGCCTCTGACCCATTTTCCTTCCTGCAGTTCAACACTGAGAAAGGGACGCTGACCGTGTGAGCCATGGGGTCCCGTCATCGAAGCAAGGTGGGTATCTAGAATTCTCTTAGAATTGGGAGAAAAGGAACAAGGGAAAAAGATAAAAACAGAATCTTAGAAAAGGGGAGGGAGCCTATTTTGGGATAGCGAGGGCCCGATGGCCTGGGCACATTGTGGGTTCATAACTCTGGTTATGTGGTTCTGCAGTGGACGTGGTTCTGCAATAGTGGCCCTTTCGTATGAAGGCTGGACCCCTCAGCTGTGGTTGTCAGTTGACACCCAATGGCTTGGGTCCAGATAGCTTCCACACTGCTCCTACTCTGTGTTAACTACTACTGCGTGTCCAGGCTGCAGCGGATCTGGTCGGGTAATTACGTCACCCTGTTGATTTAACGCTACTCACGTCAGCCCACTCCTCCAGCACAAGAGCCTCTTCCTTCCTTTCAGCCCGTGTCAGTAGGCATCTTGTGTCATTCTCTCTGCCGAGGAGCTCCTTAGGCCAGCGTCCGCATGTCTGAGTCCCACATGCATTTCAAGGTCCTCCTCAAATACCATCTCCCCCATTATTCCTGCTGGATGCCCACTGAGAGTGACCATCCTTCCACGGAACACCACAAATGGCCATTTGTACCCGTCCTGCAGTCCTTCTCCCGTTGACCTTGCATTCCGGTATGTATGAAGGTGCCCTCCAGTGGGAGGGGCACTTGTCTTGTTCATTTGTTGGATCTGCTTTGCTTAGGCCCTTGATCTAGTGACTAATAATTGCAACATCTCAACCCCTCTTTCTATTGCTGGTATTTGCATCTCTCTCATCCATTTTGACATTAAGCCTTCCATTGCTTTCATACCCCAAGGCCAGTCAACTGCCAAATACTCCCAATTACATTCCACCCCTTTCCTCCCCATATTCAGGCCCCCACCATCTCCTGACCCAGGTGCCAGGAGCCCCCACTGCATATCCCTGCTTCTATGCTTTGCTCATCGGGTTTATCCTCAGCCGAGGTATCACAGGGATCAACCTAGAACATAAACCTAACCCAGGTCATAACCAGGTTAAACCTTTCCATGGTTTCCAATCACCTAACGATGTTGGGAAATATGATGCCCCCTTTGGTTTATGGCATATAACACCCTCCTTGACTGGCACCTTGTCTACCTGTCCAGGTTCATCTCCAGATCCTACGCCGTCCCCACTCGCCATGCTACTTATTACCCTGACAGTTTTCTCACACTTTCCCCTCTGTTTTGAATGCCTGACAACGCATGGTCTACATGTGACCAGCCTCTATTCATTCTCTAAGAATAGTACCTTCTTCAGAGATATTTGTGCACACCTTCAGTCCCCTACTCTTCAAGACTTCAGGCTCCCAAGTAATTCCCTCATTATGACTTCCCTGTACACATCTTGGCCACTGCATATGCCCCAGTTATTATCATTAGCTGCCTAGGAGGCTGTCTCTGAGCTCTCGGAAGACGTGCTTATGTCTTTGAGTGCCTAAGATGTAGTGCAGGGCATATGATATAACAGTGCTCAAGACACAGTGCTGAATGAGTGAATGTTAATACAATATGATATGCATAAAAGCCATCTAACGGTGGCAATAAAACATAACTTTTATTGCTGGGACCCAATAAAAAACTAATAAAAAGAATGTAAAACAATTAAAGAGCAGGTTAAATTAATCTGGGCCCAAACAGCCTTACTGAGGTTGTTGGAGTTAAAATGTGTGCGGTAGTAGCAGGTGGACAGGGAGAGCTGAGACTGGAAAGGTAGACAGGAGGTAGGGAGTGGTCACTCAGTGATTTTAAAGAGGTAGTGACACGGTAGGTTTCCATCTCGTTCAGATTGCTCTGGCACCTGTTTGGAAGATGGATCTAAAGGCCAAAGACTGGAAAGAGGGAGGTACATTGGGAGATGCAAAGCACAATGGACGTAGGAAATGAGGAAGGCTTCGACTAGAGCAGGGGCAGTTGGAAGAGGAAGGGGTGAGTGTGAGAAAGATTTAGAAGTAAAATTGATAGGAACTGTTGATTTGGGGAAAGGAGGTATTGATTGATTGATTGATTTTTTTTAAGTCACCACTGAGGACACATTTCACCCACAACATAACCAGGTTGCATCAGCCGCTTGGTGACGGCTGAGTAACTGAGCAACTGCCATCAATCAAGCCCCCAAAGAATCGATTGGATGCAACACACTTCACCAGTCTTCACTGGGGACAGTAGGTATTGACAGACAAAGAATAACCAATACCAGGTATTCAAGAGTAGTGGTGACTCTTTGCCTAAATAAACTACCAGAACAACGCACTGTACGATGAATTACAGGTTACTGTCATTGTTGTTAGTTTAGGTGTTAACTTCAGAGCAGTGTGCCAACACAAGTTACGTTGCACTCTGGTAAATGAGTTTCTGTTGTGAATCCCTAGACAGATGTAGTTGACAGCTGAGGTGGGAATAAGAATCACAGCTTGTGAAAAAGTTGTTCTGAAGTTTCTGGAAACACCACTTGCAAATCACTGGGGATGATTTTAGGTTTCAGTTCCTAAATGTGATTTTCTTATATCAACTAAATTTCCTTTTATCCATCTCTACCTAAACAGACCTAGAAATTCTTCAGAGAACCACATAAATAAAGAAAGAGACCCCCATCCTCTCGCTTTTTTTGAGGGTAAGTAAAAACATTGACTCAAGATACGTAACATACAAGGGCAAGGGGGATGTGGGATGCTGAGGTGGTTGCTACGTTCATTTTTGACGCCACCTTTTTGTACTAAAATCAAAATGTTTTTTGATGTTGCCAGGTGTCATTAGCATGGAAACACTGAAACAATAGGAGGCATATAAAGTAATAAAAAAGGACTATGGGACCAGCTCTAATTATAACCTAAATAATGGGAACTACAATAAAACAAATGAACTGAAAACACTGAACATACTCAACTGCATCTCAATTGAAAGAGGCAAGTATTCTTGCCTAAAATGATGTGAGCTTCGCCTGACTCAGAGAGTAATGCAAGCACAGCGTTTTCTTTGTATGTATGTATGGGAAAGCCAGCCCTTTTGAGAGTTAGAATAGCTTTCAAGGCTCCTGATTTAAATTTCAAACTCTTGATCATAGCTGGGGAGCAAAGGTTTTTATCTTGGAATTGGAAATTGAGTTCTTTAGCTCTATACTGAGTGATAATATTAAGCATTTTGTTGTATCCGCCATGCAAGCTGAGTTCCCCACTGTGCCTTCGGAGCCCCAGTGAATGAACCATATTTGGATTTGCTTATCGGGAAGAGACATTTAGAAAGACAATGCACTTGTCCTGCAAGACTGAGACTCCTGATGCTTTCCGATAGGCCTGTGGAGAGCTGCAAAATGGGCCCTAAAATCAGGCTGACATGCTTGCTTAACAACCTTCAGTGTGCTCTGTGGGCTCAGCGAGTTTGTGGTGTCCCCCACAGGGCTGCTGATGGCAGCCATCATAATTAGAACACACGAATCAAAAACACCAGGTGAAGATTTTGCCTTAGAAGAAAGAAAAGGCAGATGGAGGGAATTACCGTACCCTTTGACTGTTAAGCTCTTTCGTGCAGCTGGATGGCTGGTGAGCCCCCCGCTGCATGAATGGGTCTGGGGGCAGTTGACAGAAGCCTTGCCCTTCCTACAACCCAGCTTCAAAGTGGTAAAGGGGGCAGAGACTCTCTGCCTTGTCAATTCACGGGAAGGAGTAAAACCTCAGCCTTTCTCCCAGCCTTTGGTAAAACAGGTAACCGCATTTGTCTTAAGTTTTGTTTCTTAATGTGGAAAATGACTTGGCAATCTTTTTACAGGAAGAAAATCTCTATAACTTAAAGGGACATGACCTTGAAAGAGATTTGCTGAACTTTAATATGACGGGATTTTTTCCAACTGTTATGGGCTCTTGATTTTAAAATCTGCCAAACAAAAGCTCTGCCAGGAAAGCTGTTATTATAAAGATGCTTCTCAACGGGGAGAAGTGGGTTAATTGCAAGCTCTTCAGTAAAATAAAGGGGGGTTTTGAAAACAAGTGCAAAATTGACAAAATGTACCATGTTGCTCTTATGGAAAACAACTATGAGAAAGGAATATTTGAAGTGGCGAATGTCTAGCATAAATAGATGCTATGAAATTTGTTGGGAGAGGTCTGTAAGAGATTTCAGATTACTCATAAACAATTACCCATCTGACCTCGATATGAATATAGAAATCCATTAGCAATCAAATTTTCAAACATAATTGTATACTAAGAATTATGTATTTTCCCCTATCAATTTATGTTGACAGGATCTAGTTTAATACCACAATCTAGACATATTTACGCTTTTATCTTCTTTTCCACTATATTGCTTTTGAGATTTAGTAAACATAATTCACAATGAAGAGCCGAAAAGTAAATTGTGAATTTGTTGGGAGGGTTTTCTTTCGGTTTTCTACGACTTTTATGAAAATTTAAACTCTACTTTTGAGCCAAAATCAAAGCTTCAATATATACAAAAATTTTTGTCTCCTTATTTACAAGCAGTTGGAATATTTTGTTTTAAACAGAGTTAATCTTGGTGGTATTCCCC
>CM052548.1:79291986-79308155 GCA_028533065.1 Trachops cirrhosus
AATAAGGGGACGTGTGCAAAGTGCTCAGATCAGCGCTTGGCATCTAGCAAGTACTCATTAAGTGGTTGCCTTAATGATGAGGAAGAAAATAAAGGATGGACCATTTTCATTGGCCAACACAGTGCTAAAGATATAACATACATTGTTACTAATAATCATCCAAGATCAAAGGTGCATAAAGATTCAGATCTACATAACTTGTTCTTAGGTCTTTTTTCTTTTTCTTTTTAATTTGAAGGGGACAAGAGAACTTACCATGAGGGAAAGGTAGTTCTTAGTCACTACAACATTCCTCAAAGGACCTGTTCCCCTTCTGGTCCATGGGCAGCTGAAAGCAGACTTCTCTCTATGTAGTTTTGTGACATCTGGGGGTTGCCACAAAGTACTAGGGCTCTTGCTGCCATGTGACTGACTGTGCACAGCAGGCCATATTTGTGTAGGTAACAGTTTAAAGTTAGTGAGGATCAAAGTTAATAATGATTATTTATTTTCTCTTTTAGATAGGGGATTTCTCTGAGAATTCACTGGGTGGACCATTTTCCCTCACATTTCTCTTGGTTTGGCATAGGTATGGAATCACAGACATGATGTGCTAATACCACGTCACGTTTTTATTTTTCCTTTCTTCCTTGGTAATGACCATTTCTTACGGTGTGACGTAAGTATGGCGTCACGAAGGTGATGTGATGACAGACACGGTTTGCCCTTACTCAGAGGAGTGCTTCCCATCCCTTCTCGCCTCGGTTTCTATTCGGGCGTTGCTTCATTTACATATGGTGACACTTAAGTCACAATCGTTAGGGCAAATTGCTCCCCTGCCCCCACATTAAGACACTGTAAGGCTATCCCATTCCACTCAGACACAGAGTGTGCACATGCACGTGTGTGGGATGTGTGCATGTGTTTGCACATTCTCACTATAATCATATATGTCCGTTCGAGACCACGTCTGAGCCAAGCTTTGTAAGAATGCCACAGCCTGCCTGCCCCTTTCTGGACCCTGAATAAAGTCTCAGAGCCCGCGTGAGAGGACCAGGGACCTGCTGAGGCATGCGGGGCTGGTCCCCAACAGTGCTCTCCACGGGATGGCTATTCCATGCTTTCCGCTAGCATGTGTTAAACTTTTTAAAATTCTTTTGGCTTCAGATAAACTAACTTATATTATTACCCACCCACGGGTCCGCTTATTATCATTCTCCTGTCTTTTCACACATCACTCAAAAGCAGTCTCAGGACTCCCACTTCCTGTGGACCCCCTAACTCAACATTCCGCTTAGAGCCTCCCTCCTCGCTGAAGCGTTTTCTGACTGGTTCCTCATAGCTTTTGCCACTCAGCACGTGGGCACGTCCTCTCTGAATTTCCATACTCATCTGATGCCTTAATTGTGAATACATTCCATTGTGCTTTCATGAAATTATTTCAAGAGCGCATGCCATTACTCCAAACATATGGTAAGTTTCTAAAGGCTGGGTGATGTCTTTCAAGTCTATCTTAAAGCGATCTCTCTCCCATAGTGTAGGTCCCATTAGGATACTCTTCACATACTCAGCATGAAGCATTAGTTGGATAAACTTGAAAATGGTGATGGGCCAAGGGAACAGGGTATTTGTATTTTATAGCCAAGGACTTTCACATTGGGATGACTGTCTCTTGGCCTGAAATGTTATAGCCCTCTTGAGTAACTGGCAGGAACAACTAGAATAAGAAAAGAGAAAAAATTTCCCCATAAAAACTTTTTTGAAGAGATCGAAAATTCAAAAAACAATTAATTTGATGCGCAGGAATTCACAGGAGGAAATAAATAATGAGAAGGGACAAAACACAGATAATTGGAAAACTTCCCAATTCATTTGAGGAGGCCAGAATAACTATAAAATAAAGGCATAGCAGAAGGAAAAGACAAACCTGAAAACTATTTACTGTCACTTGTGAGTATAAGATGGAAAAACTATAAAGTATGAGCAAAGAGATTTCAATGACACCCTTTACAAACAGTGTGAGTCCATAGGTTTCACTGTGGGATTGCAAGAAGAATACAGAGTAAGGTCTTCTATTACTATCACATTAGGAGTGTAGAGACGAAAACAGTGTGACTATTTCATGTTATTTTCGTAATGAGAAGGACTTCAATAAAACTCAACACTTATTTCTGATCAAAATAAAAACAGAAACTCTGTAAACATAAAGAAAATACATTTCTTGAGTGAGAAAGGACAGGTTCCGGAAGACAGCCGCGCCCTTCGCAGGGCGGTGGGAGCACCAGCCCGGTGTGACCTAGAATCAGACCAGAGTGGCCGTTACTGCAGCCGTCACTGTTTTGCCATCGGGGTGTCCTCACCAGGGCAACAATACGAGAAAAGTAAATTTGAAGTACCGGTATTGAAACAGACTATGTAAAATTGCATTTTAAAAAATGTTATACTTAAAGAATCATTAGAAAAACCATGAGAAAAATAGGAGCTCAGTGAGTTAGTGAAATTCAATTTTTATATACAAAAAATAATAACTGGTTAGAAAGGAAACTGGGAAAAGGAGGCTCTTTCACAGCAAAAATAACCTCCACCACCACCACACATCCAGTAATCTGGTAGTGACCTTAAAAAGTAGGCCAGAGAGAACCATACATATTTTTGTTTCCAAATACTTGATATTTTAAGTACATAAACTCGTTTAAAATTAATCTAGAAACTGAATGCAATTTTAGGAGGATACTTGCAAGCTGTGAATAAAAATAAAATGGTTCTGAAATTCATCTGGACGAGCAGCGATATTACAATAGCCGTGAAAAGGAGGGATAACACAAGTGTCCAGGAAAGGAATTCCCTTGCTTGTTTTTAAAAGGTTAGCTATAGAGACACGCTAAGTAGAATGGTGTCGTGTGGTCACAAGAATTAATACCTAATATACAACACCAAAGCCAAAGCCAAAAACGGAGTAGTCAAGAGACAGATACAAGACAGGAATTCAGCATATGGTTCAGAGCATATTTTAGATTAGACAGGAAACTCTTGCTTTCCCGATTTACAAACATTATATGAATAACTGTTGAAGATTTAAATATATAACACGATCCAGTCAAAAGTGTGATAGAAAACTGAGATGAAATGCCCGAGAACCAGGTCTGGTGGCAGACGGCTTGCAGCGCTGCACATTCAGAGGAGGGGTCCCGGGTGCGGGCTCGGCACTGTCAGCTTGGCCGAACTGGGAACGCGCTTCCCAGAATGGATTTCCCTCCACGGTTCAGGCTTAGAATCGTCTAAACGGGAGAACCGGTCAAGACTTGCCAGGTGAAAACGAAGCAGCAGGCTTCACGTTCTCCAGTGGACCACCGTTAGAGGCAGTAAGAACAGAGGCGAAGCTGCCTGAGGATCCCAGCTCGTCCTTACTCTCCCAGCTCCCTGTCTGGGGCCCAGGACCACGTGTGTAAGCCACGCCCCCATGCTTGGGAACGCTGCTCTCCCCCACTGGCCGCCTACACCCGGTCTCCGGCTGGCTAAGCCTCCAGCCATCCCCTGTTTCCCTCAGTTATGAAAGACTGAATTTCTATCAAAACTCCTTGTTCCATCATACTCACACATGCCCCATCCCCCAGATGAACCCCGACTCATACACACAGTAAAAACACCCACCACCCTAAGGTGGAATTCCCGTGTGAAGCTCTTGGACCACAATACAACGTTATAGGAGCAGAGACTTTTTTATTCTAAGAAATGGATGTTGCTTCCACGAACTGTGTTTATTTTTATATTTCTTTTTATGGTGAGAATCGCGAGCTAAATCTCACGATACATCTCAAAGCTAAGATCCTAATGATGTATTCTTGTTTGGCTAAGGCTGTCTGTGCGGAGGAAGAACGTACTTATGTCTGGGCCAGATTCTGACTTTCAAGGCCAAATTGACTAACGAGGTGAAAGCCAGGGAGCTGTGTGAGGGAGTGTACCCCATCATAAAGCCGCCGAGTCCAGCCAAGAAAATGGGGCAGGATGGGAGGCGTGGCCTGGATGGCGGAAACACTTTTTATTCTTAATACGACAAAAGGTGCATTAGCGTTTCTGCTCTGAATCTCTGAAGGGGTGGACAGACAGATCAAAGAAGAGAAAACTTTCAAAAATGGAATTCTTATAATGAAAGTACCCACACTGTACATCTCTTACAGTAAAATTAATAATATTAATGTAAGTGCCTGTACATTAGTGAATGCTGATTTAAAGTAAGAATCAGAAAAGCATGTGAGGTGGCTGGGATTTGTGGAGAAAGCACTAGGTTTGAGACCCTTTTCCCGCCTTGGAGGTACTGTGGGATTTTTAGCAATTCACTTGATTTCAACGAAACTTATATTCTACATCTGCAAATAAGGGGAGCAATGTCTACGCAGTAGAAATCTTGTTAACGTTGAGTTAGATAAGCTTTATAAACAAGTGCGTTATGCTATATGGGGAAAGTCAAGTTGTAAGAAGAGATTTTTCATAAATCTATGATCAGTTTTAACAAAAAAATGAAATGCATTCCTCTGGATAGTACCCAGTGTATAACAAAAGTTCACTACGTATTATTGAATGAATTCTTTCTTTTTCTCTTTGGTTTGACTCCTGTGCAGAAGATAATTGTTTTAGAGAAAGCTGAGTTCCAACATAAGCGGAGAGAAAGTACAAGGAAGGCCAAGGGTGTTGGCAGGTGAGGCCCCTGTCCGAAATGAGCTGTGCTTTAGGATATGACTCCGATTCGCCACAGAGACGAGGGACCAGCTACTGGTGGTCTCTGAAGACCCACAGGGAACCAGACAGGTGCTGGGTGAGGTAGAATGAAGCCACTGTCATGATTTTCAAAAATCAGAACAAAGTGAATTTCACTAATGATAGACATCAGTTTGACATAAATCATTTGAGAATTTTTATATGGAATTATTAAAGCTTATTCCCTAATTTCTATGAAATCAAAGCAATTACTAACAGGAATCAGCATATGCCTGGATTCATGGGTATTGATTGGGAAATTCCGTGATTGGGAGCTACTAAGGGTAGAAACAAGTCAGTTTTTAAAGATCAAATTCTAGGGCCAAGCCCTGCGACATCATCTCGGTGAGAACAGGGAAGAAATGTGGAATGGGCAGCAACAGGGTGAACCTGAACTTGTGCAAATGACCGAAATGCAAACCAGGGATTAGCGGTGCTCAGTGTCCCCCTGCAGAGAGGAGGCCAGAGCCTGTTGATGGCCTTGCCCTCAGCCCTTCCTGTGTGTTGGCTCATCAATAACTTGGTAGAGAACAAAGCTGGTATACTTATTCGATTTCCCAATTATATTAAATCCAATGACATCATTCATATACTAAGGGACCAACCCAGTTTCCAAAAAAATATCAACCAGCTGAAATTTTGGGCTGCAACCAATATGATGAAATTTACTTGGAATATAGATAAAACCCTCTGCTTTGTATACAAGAAACCTACCTCAGCGTGCGCGCGCGCGCACACACACACATACACAAATAGATCCTCCATCTACTAACCAAGAAATCAACCAAAAAACAAATATATATAGAAAGCAAGATAAAACTGCTCCTGGGATGAATTTAATGAGTTTTTATAGAGGAAAAATCAGAGGTTACGCTGATTACATACTCAAAAGAATCAGGGCAACGTGCCTGCCCCTTGGCCGCCCTGCTGGAAGCTCAGCGTCATCAGTGCGGAGAGCCACGGTCTCGCAATGGTGGCGCTGATGCTCGGCCCAGCCACACCCCACAGTTTACAGGACAGTCTAGAGAACAGGTAGACTGACATGGAGGTTATCACCCCAGCCGAAGGACTGGCAAGTTTTAGCACATGCTAAGTGTTTATAAACAGTCACAGGGATGCTTTGAGACTAAAATTAGCAAGTTATAATCAAGTGGGGGCAGATTTTATTCTAACTTGGAGAACTTTCTAAGCATTAGAACTGTTCTAAAATGGAAAAGATTATTAACTCGTGAGCCACTGGGATTGATGCCAAGAAAAGGAGTTCAACTGAAATTTGTTCCTTGGGGATGCTGCAGAGGAGACTCAAGCTGGGAGTTGGGTTGGACACACTTCAAATTCTTGTTAAAAGTTGTCATCTGGTGTTATGGTTACTCAACAGGTGGCAGTTACAATCAAGATCTAATACGACAGAAGTATAATCTATTAGAAAACATACACCAATCATAAATAAAACAGACTTCACTTTACTGATATACAAGCCTTTGTTTCGGGGTTACAACTGAGTAAAAACCACTAATTCAGGACAAACAGAGTAAAGAGTTGAGCAATTCAAAGTGAGGAATTTCCATCTCCACATTCTAAATCCTTGTGACCTAGAGCAGAAAGTAATTTAAATTTGTGGGGGCCTCTCGTATAGCACTTATGAGTGAGATGGTTGGATGGGATGGCCTTTAAGTGAGATTTCAACTCTCAGTTCTATAAATTTGTAAATGGGCCTGTCCTAAAGCACAGTTAAATTCCTTGGTCAACTGTACCAACCCCTGATAGGATTCTTGGATATAGGAATAGGGGCATATTCTACGAAGCAATGATTCTCACTGTGCTGTTATTGGTTATGTCCTTAAAAGTTCCATGACGGGCTTGGGGGCCCATTAAGTAATGTGAAAGGAGGACTTTCAAGTCTACTGGATGTTGATGCAAAAAAAAAATATTCCTTGCTACGGAGTTTTTGAGGAAAGGCTAAGGAGCAGAGATTGAACCTGAAGAAGTGAAACCCGGGTCAGCGTTTCGCCACAATAGTCAGGGACTCACAGGACATCAGGAGGGTATAGGGAGCAGACGTCTTCCGGGCTGGGCAAGAGCGGAAGGAGATAAATGGGTTTAGAGGAAAGTGGAAGTGATTTTCTTTTCTTTACTTTCTTTCTTTCTTTTTTTTTTGGATGCACTCTGTTCCCAAGTGTCTTTGAGATAATGAAATATGTTACCAGGGAATGTGGACTAATCTACTTATCTGAAGCTTTCAAAAAAATAAAAAATTGCAGGCCATCTTCTGCCCATTGTAGGTGTGGTCCTGGATAAGCTCATGCTGTTTTAGACCATACTAGCATTTAATAAAGGGAAACATTCAGAGAACAAACAGAACCCAAATAGGTCCATCTTAAAAAACCAGCAAGCCTTGTGGTACTCTGGCTGGCATTCTAGCGAGTCCATTTGCTTTTCAGAATATATTCTCCAGGACACTGGCTGTCTGACTCTGCTACCTGCGACATGGTCTGCTCCCCCGGAAACCAGAACGGAGGGTATTTTATGTTGATTGAAAAACCAGAAATGACAGTTACAAAAGTCCTACATTCCCCAATGAAGTTATACTACACAAAGTTGCTTCTGCACTTTAATTTTTATAACACGTGGTACAAATTGTTAAATCAAAGTATTAGATTAGTCACTCTCCTTGCATCTTTAGAAAAGGACTTAGAGAGTGGCATTGCTTAATTTTTCTATTAGGTCATACAGTTTAAATTTTTTTCTATTTTAAGATTATCACTTGTTTATTATCACTTTAAAAGTTATATCATAAATTACTTTCTTTGCAAGCTACCTGTTACATGGGTGTTATGCCATTTACTAAATCAATGTGATATTAAAATATACTTAGTGCCTGTGTAAAAATGTCTGTTACATTTGAATGCTGGTTAGACTGTCTTGCTTTAAACAACACAGAGAAACTGTTTCAGAACATTAGCCCGTCTGTCTTGGGCAGGAAAAGGTTTCGAATCAGGCAATGAGGATATCTTTACAATTGGAGAGCAAGCTCGGTAATTATTCCTGCTCTGCACCGAAGTCTCTCTTTGCAAACGGGGTCCCCTGGGGCAGGCAGTGTGGGCATCACCAGGAGCTTGTCACAAATGCAGAACCCCGGACCTGCTAAAACGGAGTCTGCATTTAACAGGACACCCAGCTGGCTGGCACATGCCCATGGAAGTCTGAGCAGCATTCCAAGAAAGGACCCTGGGGAGCAGTGGAGAGGCGGTTCCCAAAGAGAGGCAGAGGTGCAGCGCGTGCCTGCGGTGGGGGAGGCAGGGCTGTCTCTTCCTGCAGGAGGTTTGCAGCGGCCCGGTCATTTCCATCGCAGACAGTGGCCCCTTGGACAGTGCAGCTCACGAGGCAGCCTCTCCTGTACATAAGACAAATCTTCACCACGCTCACTGACCTTCACCCCTTGAAATCATTCCAAGTCCATATAACGCATACGAGAATATACAGTATTTAATGATTGTATTTCCAGTGGCTTCACTGGTAACATTGTGGCTAACATATCCTCCTGCCCCCTAGACCCTCCATTGTGTCCAGATCGCTTAACATACTCTGCTCGCTCATCTCTGTGCCTTGCTCATGCCTTCTCTCACAGAATTCTCCTTTTTCTCCCTATTTCTAAGGAAAGTCTTCATATCTTTCAAGCCACACAGTAATGTTTATACCAGAAAACCTTTCCTGCTCAGAATTTGCCACATCCTACCAGGCATTCCCATAATATATTGTTCTCTACATGGTCAAGAGCTTTGAGATCTAGGGAGCCACACTGAGCATTCAGTCCGTACTGGATCTGTGGTCATTGCCCACTTTCTTAATCAGCTAGAGCCTCGGTTTTATTCTTCATTGAAAAAGGATGTCAATAGTACGTTTTCCATAGGATAACCACGAGACATGGTAAGTTCTCAACAGATGTTTGCCATTGATTGTAATGAGAACCTTCTCAAGCTCTGATGCACTGACAATGCCAGAAATAGTTTGTGGGGACATGTATCCATTTTCCGTCACACTAAACTGTAAATTTCTTGAGTGCAAAGATAAGAATATATCTATCTTTGAAGGTCCTCACTCTCGAAATTATTCTGGCAAGTGTTAGTCTTACCATAATTAGTTGCAGATAATCACAATTTTTTTATATTGGTAATATAAGGAAATATATTTCTTTGTTTTAAAAACTATTACAAATAGTCACCATTCTGTGCAAATCCTTTTCTTTTCATATATATAAGGCCTCAACTTTCTCCTATACATGGTGACTTTTAAAGCCTTTCCTCAAAGGTCTTTTCTCCAACTATCACATTGACGTTCGGGGTCTTCCCTCCAAGAGCTCCCTGACACCCACCCCCCCAGTCGCACCCACAGGACGTGACCTCAGTAGGTCCCGCAGTCTCCTGTGGTAACTGGGCCACGCCACTAAGGCTCCAGAGTGCCTCAATGCTACGTGACAAACTGTGCTTCCGTTTTCCAAAATTACACCATGTTGCTGATGACAAATTCTTAAATATTGAATACAGATAACATGCTCTCCCTTAGGTTTATGTTCTATAAATTAATAGACATTGATGACTCAGGAATGATGGTTATATGCTCCCAGATGGAATATAGTAGATCACTAGACAACTAATAATAATATTCAAACCCTCCTATAAATTATGTCTGTGAAGAATATTTTTACTGTATTTTGTGACCCAAACAACTGATCGATAATGAGAAAAGAATCAAATAAATTAGGTGTGAGAGACCACACAGATATGATTTAAGCCAATTCAATTCTTTATATCTGGGTATGAATACACCTGGTAGATTTATATAAATATTTACTATTTTAGTCCATTGATGAATCACCAGATTTTAGATTGAGAAAATGTTTTAATAATGATGACACATAAGTTTATTAAGTGCTAACTGTGATCTAAGCAGAGGACGACACCGTGGTTTACAGAGGTGACGTGCCCAAGGTCACATACCTAGTAAATTGCTTAGACAGGACAGACTGTGTGATTCTACAGTCCACGCTTTGAGCTCCGTGATATGTCCTTTTAATGTGAAAACCGAAACCTAGAGTGTTTAATATTCAAGGTAATACAATTTGTTAGTGATAAACTGAAGCTTAACTTCAGTCACAGGACTACTTACCCTATGCCTGCTCCAGAAGATTCTTCATAAGAGTTTAGTTAGATTGTTTGCATTAATGTCTTTTAAAGATAATGAGTAAAGCTGACTTAAATGAACTCCTTAAAATGGTGGCTACTGTGTAAAATCCAATCAAACCATTATCAATTCCATAATGAAATTCACATATCAAAAAGCTCAGATAAGCTCCCCTTCCCGAAAGAGGAAAAAGCACTTGAAAACATGAACTAAGTTATAATGAAGGTCATTTTCTTGAAAGCTTTCAAAACTTCACAATGAAACAAAACTTCTAATGATTTATTAGAGAAAAAAAAGGGAATGGAAATAGAGTAAATGAGAGAGGTGGCAAGATAGGTCTTGTCGTCTTAGACATTTTATGTGTTCGTGTTGTTCTTATATTTTAATTGCCCATAAGATTGTGAAAACATCCATGCCCATAAATATTTTATGTCTTCTGCTATCACATCAGAATAAATCATTTGATACTTGTGTCTTTGATAGGAATGTTGCTAATGTAATGAAAGCATGCTTATAAAGAACTTTTGGTCTGATGTAAAAGACATGGTATTTTTATATGAAATGCTAGTGATATGATAACTCAATACAATGCTAATGAGGTAAAAATAATAACCTAAGTATTCTATGGCAAATCTAGCATTTTGGTTCATCCAGAAAGTCCTTTTTACTGCTAATTACAATTTTCCTTTTAAAGTGTCAGATATTTTTCCACTAAAACTAATGAGTAAAGAATCTGTGTGTTTTCTGCAAACACTAAAATGAACTTCCAAGCCGAATCGCTCAGACCCGGCATTGTGGACAGTCTGGGCTGGGCAATTTGTTGTTGGGAGGGGCTGTGTGTGAGCTGCAGGTTCTTCAGCTGGTCCCTGGCTTCTGCTCACTAGGATCAGCAGCGTGCAGAATACACACCCACCCCAGTGTGGCAGCCAGAACCGTGTCCTGGTGTTAGAGACGTCTGTGGGGACACGCCACTGCCCCTTGCTGAGAGCCACAGTTTTAAAGTAATGGCCGAAAAGGGCAAATCATTCTATTTTATGTTCTTTACCCTGAGCTCTGTTAAATGATCTTCAAATTGACAGGTTTTTTTTTTTTAATATTCAAGTCTGCCTGTCAACAGGCAAAATTTAAATGACCTTTTCCAGAGTTTCCAATTGAATGAGCCTGTCAGCTCCATTTAGGTTGAAATTTTTATTTGTCAATATGCACTCATTTAAATTATAATCCTTACAGGTATGGATTTTTCTTTTTTTGAAAGTGAAACATTTTTTTATCGTGTATGCTGTTGCAGTTGTCCCAATTTTTCCCCCTTTGACCCCTCCCCTTAGCCCGCCTCTAGGTTTTTCTTAAATCTGAGGACGCCTAACCGTTTCTATGGATATTCTTCAGGTGAACTTACTTCTCTGAATCTTCCTAATAAGGGCATATGGTTTTTCCCTTTTCATTGAAGTCAGTTTACTATATAAAATAAACCTTGAAGGGAAGCAGCTTTAGAATTTACAAAAATCATTATTTCCTTGAAAAGTAACGCCTAGTTCAGTGTTTCTCAAAAGCGCAGTCCACAGAACACCTGTCTCAGAATTTCCCGAGCTGTTTGTTACAGTACCGGCCACGCTCCCCACGCCAGGCCTGCGGAGGGACATCCTCTGGAAGGCGACCCAGCGTTCCCTGGCTTCCTGCGCCCTGTGCGTCCAATAGTCAGGAGCACAGGCCGTGGGAACGAGAAAAGAAATGTGTACCGGAAGTTAGTCTTCCCGGGGACACTGCCTCTTAGCTGTTTTTTGGACCCACTTTGATTCTTATTTGTATCTCAGCCACCTGATACTGATTGACAGTAAACGCGACAGAGCTTTCTTTATCTAGAATTTATCAACCTTTAAGACAGCTATCCCTTAGTGAGGCTGCGACTTTACATTTGAAATAAAAGTCTTCATTAATTCGCTTAAACTCACCAATGAAAAACAACTTGGCCTGTAAAAGTTAATGCAACCGACTCACTTCAAATCATTAATTACCTTTGATTTAAAATCACTCATTTGGAAATTCAAAAATATAACTAAGCTACAACACCTTGGCTTCTCTTTCCATGTCACTTTTCCAGTTTTAAGGTACTTTAGGTAATCACTTGACAATCTTGGTTTTGCTAACTTGAATCTTTAACCTTTGTGGAAAAACTTAATAGACACATTTTAATGCATGGGTAGTTCCATCCACCTCTCTTAGGAAAGACTGAAGGATGAGGGCTGCTTCACGGCCTCACACCAAACTCCGAGAATGGGTAGGCAGCTCTGTGAAACAGTAAGACACCGCCATGTCTTCCTTCTCTAATCCCAGTTTACAAAAAACAAAATCTTCACTACCGCAATCAATCAGAAATTTCTAGGTCGTCGCGTAATCTTTTTCCTAAGACTGGCGACAATAATAAAAGAGAGACAATACATTTTAATTTGGTCAGGGAAGCCACAAAGCAAAGTAAGAAATATGCACCCGCAGGGAATATGTCAGAACGTGCAATACTTCGATACTCTTCTCCATGCACACTGCCACGCCCATTTTCATCGTTGTTCTGCAGTTAAATGTGTTGCATGATCACCATCAATATTTTGTTCACATGTCCTCATTTATGTTTGGGCTATGGGAAACCGACCCTCTACTCCAAGGGGGGGCTTATGAGTATGGTATTCTCTGAGTTTTTATGCATTTGCAACCATTGTTCTATAGTGTTAATGTTTGAAGTTTTGTGAAGATAAAAAATCTTACTTCACACTTTTTTGGAGTTACTTGAAAATGTTGCTCTTGAGAAATACTCTGCTATCTAAATATTTGTTAATGGTATCTCTATAAATAATTTGATCTTTGTGCCTGGGGGCTCCAAAGATTTTATGTTTTTTTTTAATTTTCAAAAAAATTATTTTATTTTTTTTATTTTTCAAGAGAAACAAAGGAAGGGAGAAAGAGCAAGAAACATTGATCAGTTGCCTCTTGTATATGCTCTGACAGGGGACTGAACCCACAACACAGGCATGTGCCCTGACTGGGAATTGAACCAGCAACCCTTCGCTTTGGAGTACAATGCCCAACCAACTGAACCACACCTGTCAGAGCTATATTTTTCTTTACAGTCTAGAATATCAGACTCTGTCTTGGAGTTGACTGCTTCCTGGCAATTTTCCCAGGCATATGGTAAGCCCTTTCAAAATAGGAGTTCAGTTTTCTTAATTTCCAGGAAAAGTATTTTTTTCTTAAGATTATAGTTTTAAACATTAGCTTTGTTCCACAACTTGACTTTTCTTATTCAGGCCCTCCAATTATACGTATATTGGACTTCTTTGCCTACCTCCATTTCAATCACTTTCTCTCTCTTTTTTTGTTTCTCCCATCTCAGCTTCATACTGTCGGTTACCTTTCTGCCTACCTTTCATGTCCTTTAATAAATTCTCATTTAAATGTATCTTCCTTAGGTCCTACTAAGTTATCCCTTATGTTTAGGATGGTTTGGCTTTTCTTTTTAATATAGCTTTTGAATTCAATAAACTTTCATTGTACATTTTTCCATTTCTGCTTGTAATCTTTGAATTTATAATTACACTTTTAACAATATCTCCAAATTTTCGTTTGACAATCCTAAATTCAAATGGGAGTGTTGTGGTAACAATAGCCCTCTACATTGTGGTTGTATTTCAATAGCTAAAATTTTTTGAAGAACATTATCTATTTCCTCCTATGAATAGCTTTGTGTTGAGTCTCATTCTCTCTATTGTGTGTGTGTGTGTGTGTGTGTGTGTGTGTGTGTGTGTGTACCTAGGTGTCTTATGACAGAGTTTCTGTATTCAGGGCACCCTCTCTTCCCCTCTGACTTTCTCCTTTCCCTTCACTCTCATTCTTCTGAAGGGCGCACATAAGTCTATTTATCTAGTTTTTTCCCCTCAGGAAGAAATATGTCTTCACGGTTGTCATCTCCACTCACTGTCAAGACTCTTCTCGGTAACTGCAGCTGTGAACTACCAAGTTCCAGACCTGTGTCTGCTGTTTTGGCAACTGGTCTTGTCCTTTCTGGTGGAGGGTGTTGTCTCTGCTGTTTCTCTTTCCAATGAGCTCCGATTTGTCGCATCCACCAGCTTGCGGCCATGGCAGAAGCCCTGTTAGAATTTGGTACCTACGTCAGCTTGTCTCCCAGGAATTGAAAAGACGTGGGTAAATGGGGTTATATTTACTCTCCTTTGTGTTTGCTTTCTACAAGGGTCGACAGCGATCCAGGCAGCTGCTGCATCCCTCAGAGGGTCGGAGTCGTGTGCGAGGCGGTCGTGCACCCCTGAAGTCGTGCACCCCTGAAGTGCAGGCACTGTGGTGCACCAGCGAGTCAACGTAAGGGCCCCCAACATGGAGAGAAGCTGAAGGCACCGATTAAGGCGCTTGGCTTCTTTCCACCAGGATCCCGTTTCCCAAGCTTCTTTCTGATGTGCACTAGCTGGGTCATGCAGAAGAAAAGCCACCCTTCAAAAAAGTCTTCGTGTTCTCTTCTTCCTGCAGATCCACTTTTTTTCAGTTACCCCCATAATGTAACACCTTAGAAATCCAAACCCAAATATGTACACTAAACTACATTGGTTCTTCTTCTACACTGTACCATTTCCTTAAATCGTGGGAAATAGCAACAGAACCAATAGCGTATATTTTCCTTTCTAAACCCCCTCCCTCCAGGACTGCAGCTGTACCTCACTTTGGCAGTGAAGTTTAGGGATATAACTGAACATGCTTCTCCATCCTCTGCAGTGTAGGTCTCTACCCATTGTGTCTCATGATTTATGTGTTTTTCTATTCTTACTGATGACTGAAGGAAAGCTTAGCGGTATATTTTGATGACTTGACTTGAGAGTAGCTCACTAATTTTTCCCCAAAGTCATTAAAAACAGTTTGCTTCTTCTTGAATCAACATTTATTAAGTCATCTTAAATGATTTTATATGTGCCAACCTATTGTTTTATTTTTATTCTTCATTCACAAAATCAGAGATTCGTGAAAGATCGTTATAGGAATCATTAATATAATTTTATGACTGATTTTTTTCTTGCAAATGAGCAAGAAAATATGATTTTTTATAAAATAAGAAATAATCTCACTCATCATTATTAAAGGATTTCATGTTACAGACCCTCCTTTTCATGTTTATACATGTGTCAGACTCACATATAATACAAAATAAACCCTTCTGAACAGATCAGCCCTCTCAGTCAACTAAAAAGATCTCTGCAATGTAAATAACCACGCTGTACAACAAAATAAAAATTTACTGGGAAAAACATAAAGCTCAGGCACATCTTTCTGAGTATAACAGTATAGGATAAATTTAAAAATTGCTAATACTGCTTTTCCTTAGAAGAATGACCTAAATAAATTTAAATTGGCAAATCATTCTTAAAAGGATGATGATTGTAGATCATCTTCGAAGTCACATACTTACACTCTTTCTCTAATAATTTATAAAAATTTTAGCTAAATATGGAATAACGATCTGCTACTAGAAGAGTTGCTGTGAAATTACTGTTACAATTATTTGGTGGATATACATAAATTACCGTGGGTTTACCAACCACATCACCCCTAGGATGACCGGATAAAATATCAGTTCTGAAATAATTACTCAGAGCTTAGACATTCTGAAATTAAAGGTATTTTTGGGGGTGTTGTTTTTAAATGAAACCACGGAAAATTGCTACTGCTTTCAATTTCATGCTAAGATATTTCATCACATACTTTTTAAAGGAAGTGACATATATTAAGTGTAATCAGGTAAATTAAGGAAAAGTATGAAAGCCCTTCAGAGATAAGTCATTTATGATGTCCACCAGGCATGAGGAAGCACACGCCTCTCTTCTCACGTCTGTCCTTCTCAGTGTGAGACACGTTAACATAATATGAAATCCTTATTTCTGTGGAAAAGACATGACCAACCAAACCTTAATTTAAATTTTCCACTTGAAAAACCTTTCTTTTAGAGGAGCAGAATGTTCTAATGTAGCCCTGAGTCAAATTGGAATTGTCCCTCCACACGCATACTGTTCCATAAGCAAGACAAAAAATAATAACAATTATTCATTTATATTTTTCAGTTGGACAAATCAGCTCCAGGCAAGAAATGCTGTCTCTATAGAAAGTCATTATCGAAATGATCTATAACAGTTCTGCCAGCGTCTATGTCAACACAGTCACTGTGTTAGTAAAAGTTTCCACAATTTAATAAGAAACCAAATTAAATT
>CM052548.1:79308655-79344827 GCA_028533065.1 Trachops cirrhosus
GGTAACGGGTTGAAAGTGCAGAACCCGTAAATAATAATAGCCACTTGCAAATCGTACATCGGAGAAAACAGGGGGAGCTGGCAGCGACGAAGGCAAGAGAATAGATGCTAATAGCACACGCTAATTTACTAACTTAAAACACACATGTTCTCCCTCCTAACGGTGAGAGTGGAGTGATCTTATTTGCCCCTTTAGCTGCGGGTAAGGAAAGTAAAACTTCTACATCATAGGACTTAAAAATTATTTTAGGCAAATAAGTATGTGCTGGTGATTGTTTTTCACCAGAGAGCCATTTTTAAATGTAGTTGTTATTTTTGATAACTGGATGTGGGTGGTGACCCATTTGCTCATTCTAACCATCACTGTGCCGTTAAAGCGTACAGTAACGCACGTGTGAGGTTTTGGTGATTCTGTTTCTTAGAGAGGGAGATTGATTTTAGGACCCGAGAATTCCTAGTTTATATCACACCTGGGCTATCTGACCTCACCTGAGGCCAGACGGCTAGCACCCCGAAGACTGTAGACTTGAATCGCACCTTCTCTACTGGACCCCTCCAAACGTGAGAACTACGACCGTGTGCCAGGAGGAAATGAGCCTGTGTGTGAGACCAGCAACCTTCTCGTCGTGCGCAACCTGCGGCCACTCGACGGGAGAATTCCCGCAGGATGACAAAGGCCGAGGGCCCCTCCCTGCGTTGTTACAATGTTGAAAGCTTTCTCATTTACTGTTGGCGAAAAGTGTCTATTGTGGCTTCTCATAAAAACCTGTGAAACCGCATGGGTGGAAAGTAATTTTTTTTCAACTTTTCAAGAAACAGGTGACAATGCTAAGTTCGCTGTTTTGGCTTTGGGTGTGAAGTATTTCGCCCCATTTGTGATGGCAGGTTGACATCTGTGCTGTAACCTATTGTAACAGCCCCGTAATTGGAAGTCGGCCTCATCCCTGGGTGCGCTCTCTCTTCATGGAATGCATGGGGATGCTCTGAACACAAAGCATGATCAGCTACACATGGATTACACGTCAGTGGAGGAGGATGAGCCCTCCGTGAAGGGTACAGGAAGAGGGGTTGGTGGTGCTTTCCCAAGGAAGGTAGACTGGGTGGCCACGGCGGGGGCTGAGGATGGGCAGAGCCCAGGAAGAGCTGGCATGCACCGGAGCAGAATGCCCAGCGAGGGGCGACAGCCCGCGGTTGCCGGGAAGGCACCTCGGGCATCAGCCTGTGAGTCGTCAGATGGCAAACTTTGCTGGCTGTTATGCCCAACATTTGCTTTTGAACAGCGGTTTTGACACCTGCACTGCTCACAGCAAACTGCCACCATAGTTTGTTCTGCTTCAGTGCCACTGCCTGTCACAGCCTGTCACGAGGCAGGAAAGCCCCACAGCAGCCCCGTCCGACAGGGTTTGATCGCTCCGGGCGCTCCCGCGGTCTGCGGCGGCCACCGGCTGCACACAGCGTGCGGTCCACCCTCCCAACAGCGCTGCTTTCATAGGCTTCCGTTGAAATAAACGGCGGCAAGTACATTGCTTGATAAAAAAAAAAATCAGAGAATTCTATTTACTAAAAAATACTACTTAAACGTATCAACCGTGAGCCAACCCCAGATGAGTCTGCCCGGCCGTCCCCTCTCTCTTTAGGTTGTCGAGGCTCTTCTTAATTAAGCTACTCAGGCAAGAGGAGCAGTGGCTCCTTTTGTTTCACTAGGAGGACCAAGCAGAAGGGAGCCGGTTATTTCTTGATTAGAGAGAGCACACGGGGAAAGACATTAGCAACTTCCCGCCCCCAGCCGCCCTTTGTTTGGGACTGCGTCACATCTGTTTACTCGGTGTTCCTGATCTGTGAAGGAAGGAGGGTCCCACGCCTGAGTCGGGGGGCGATCCTCGGGCACAGAGGCACTTGTGAGGAGTATTCAGACATGTGATGTGTCGTCCCACATTTCCCAAGGAAGGCCCATCTCCTGCAGCTGACGCGGTGACAGACACCAGAGGTTATAATGAGTCTAATTTTCACTCATTACAGTAAGAGGCTGTGATCGGGGGCAAAATTCCTCCACCACAAAGAAGAGAAATCCGGGCAATTTGGTCAATAGTGCTGGTATCGGACACACTGGGGACCCGCTGACCCTGCTTGGCTATTGCCTATCACCCAGATCCGTCTAAATTCACGACAATCCTCAGAGAAGGGGAAGAGTGGGGAGCGCCATTGCTAAGCATCAAGCCACAAACTTTTAGGCATTGCTGTCACCTGTGGTAGTATTGCTTTTGAAATACACGCTTGGGTGAGAGTTGCTCAAGGTTGGACAGACACACTACTTGAAGATACTGAATGTACATCATTGGGCTGATTTCTGATTGGCCACTCCAACTCATGTTTAGATTGAAGCCATCTAGCCCATCGTATGTACTCAAATGTTGTAACTGGCCAACTCGTACGTCCCAGTACTCAAAGATACGGCTGATTTATGACTATAGCAATCTGAGTGCTTCTCCTAGAATCCTATTATACTGGGAAAATGATTTCTTCATTTTTACTTTCTTGAGTAAAAAAAGGCTATAAAATGGAAAGAAATTCATAAAACACTTTCAAAAGTTTGAAAGATTTAAAAATACATTAAAATTTAAAAATGTTTTAAAAGGTCACAATAAAAAATATAATGAACTGAATACTCTGCACATAACTAAACTGTGAACTAGGTATGGGACTCGGAGGGGTCCCACCTCCCCTCGCCCCCCCAACCCCACCCCCACCCCTGTTGATTAGCTAGCATTAGAATAAAAAGCAATACACAAAACCTGGTGTTTATGGCTGGTCTAAGGACATCATTGTCCCAGTTTGCTGGCATGTTAGCAACAGAGTTGCCCAAGCAACTGTCACTGCTCTGAGCCTGTAGACGGAGGCAGGTAAGACTGGGAGGTGCTGGCTGGCAGCCTGAGGACGTCCCGGTCTGCACGGGAGAGCTGGCTTTCTAAATTCTAAAAGCCTCTGGTAAGGTTTTTAGAAAGATGACAGAGATCAAGGGCAGAGGACCCCTTGGCCCAGACAATACCATTTTAGTTTTCTGGGGGTTGCAGCTTAGATGAAGGGCCTTGGGTAATAGTGTAATAGAAATGTCAGACGTGGATGGCTCTGACACAATGAGAAACTGCTTAAAAGTGTCCAGTGCCTACACAAAGATGGTGACTGGAGTCCTGTTCGCTTGCCGCCCACGGGCCTCCAGAAAGTGGTCCTGCCCCCTTCCCGGCTTTACTTCATTCAGCTCCCAATCTTGTTCCATACACATTGGCCTGGTACTTATCTATTTAACATGTTTGTCAAGTTCTCATGGCCATGCCTTTGTGGATGCCACTCGCACTGGAATGCTCATCCCTTCTTTACCATTTGGAATAGTGTTTTTCTTGGGAAGGCGGGTTTCACAATCTCTCTTATGTATGAGACATTTTCTCATCTCTCCTTCCAAATATGTTCTCTGTCTGCTAAATTTCTAAAGCATGCTGTTTGTACTTTTCTTACAAAAGCAGGCTATTTTGCATCCGTCTTCTCCCATTGTATCCTGAGCAACGTGAGAGCAGGGTTGTATGATGCTTCAGATACACACGTGCTCAGGTACACATGCAAATCACCAGGACACAATGCTCGCGAGTAGCAGACATTCAATAAGCGATAAATTGCTGTCTTTTCTATTTCGTTAAAACTACTATAGATAACTTCTTTCTGTCAATATGCTTTGTAATTGTTGCTGTGGCTACTAGATTAAAGACATGATCAGTGAACTGACTTAGAGCGTAAGTAACTGCCAACATCCCTACATCTATAAGGAGTGTTTTCAAGGGAACATTCTTGTCAATTTTATATAGTAGCTTCCTTTTCTCACACCGTTTCCACCACATACGTGAAGCAAGCCTCCTCAAACACCCGGATTCCATGCACTGAAGAGCTGTCCCCGTGTGGCCTGCTGGCCGAGGAGGGAATCCCAGCCATCGTTTTGATGAGCACACACTCAACACTGCACCTCCTTTGTACCTAGTACTAGGCGCGCATTGGCCTGACACCCAAGGAAGTCTCTAAGTCTCTGTGCCATCTGCTTGTCCAAAGTCGAAAACAAACATAACTACGTGGAAACAATAATCGGGGCCTAAAATTGTGTATCTTGACATGATCCATACTAGCCTGTCAAGAGTCTCCTCCTTGTCTATCACGAAGGAAGTCAGTTTGAACAATCGACAAGCAGTCCTAAGTGTGAGGATAATGGTTGAAGCCAAACCACCCACCTATGCAAATATTTTAATGTGCTGAACTCAGGAAAAACCCATCTGTCTTTTTATCGTTTTTGTAAAACAACTGCAGGTATTATCCCAAACTCGCTGGCTGTTCACCAGACCAGCAGCCAGATCTGCGATGCTCCACGGGCACGCTGGCCATTGCGTCTGCACCCACACAGCCGGCTGCCTGCCTGGGTTGAATTATGGAGAGCTGGGCGGGGAACCCGGGAGATAAGGATTCAGTGGTCCAGGTTGCCTCGATTCTCGCTTTCGTGGGGGAGATATTTTTCTCTTTTATGCTTAGACAGAGGCTGACTATATAGGATTCCAACCAGCTCCTCACTTTCAAAGCATTTCTGTGTGAAGAACACCTGACCTCTAGTTCTCTGAGTGCCAGGTGCAGATCTGATTACCTTCAGGTGTCCTAATGCTACCCAGACATGAGTATTCTAGTTCTTCCCTCGCCTTTGTGTCTTAGTTTTTATTTCACACTCTATGACTTGGGGACTCCTATTTCCTATAAACAAACTGCAACACCGATTAAGCAGAGAAACATATTTGCAGATGGTCATGATCACGTACTTCTGCATCAGATGTTCAGGTACGAATTCTAAACCTCGACTGATCACGTGAGTGGCAGCAGGTAAAGGTTTTAAACTCTTTCCAGCAGATGGAATAAGTCTTGTCAGTTATTAAATTGCCACTGAACTATTTTTAGTTTCCTATTTTTTCAGTGCTCTTTTTTCTTTGTTACATTATATGCCATGATTTTAAAAGAGATGATTTTTTTTTCTATTTTGGAAGCAAAAATAGAAGTTTCTAGCAACTGCTGACTTCTTTCACAATTTCACTCTGCTCTGTGCTGTCTCTGCAGCAGAGGTCTGAGAAAATGAAAGTGGGGTGTGTTGTTAATAACTCCCCCCAAAAACCAAAATGGTACTACTGAAGTATGAGAAAACGTTACCCTGTTTTTGATCGATACCTATTGTACATTCCATTTTAAATACAAATGTATCAACAAGGAATCTCAACAAATTGGACGGTGAGTGACCTTGTTAGAAATGAGAACCCCTGTTCTTTTGTTGGGCAACTGTGGGAGAGCGAAACCTCGCTGGGCCCCGCGTGGGGTTGTGAGGACGAAAACCTCCGGAGTGTGCAGGAGAGAGATTACAAATCTGTGTCCTGGCTGCTGCTTTGAAGTCAAAGACTTTAAAAAACAGCGACTTTGTTGAACAAAATGCAAACAAAAAGTGACATTAGGGAATGAGACAGAAATCAAGTTGATGAACTACAAAATTAACATAGGCACACCTAGTCTCAGGAGGGGCTGAGGCACGTGCAAACACTTTCAGTACTAGCTCCGTGACTCTGTTGCTACCTGTCCTTAACTTAAACGTCAGCATTTCCTTTTCCCCCCAAATGATCATGACCGCAGTGATCCATCAATGCTGCCAGCCCCACTCCCACGCGCAATGCGCGCGACACCAGTGTGTCTCCGTGGCTCCTCTCGGAGGCTGTGGGCATCGCGACCTCTCTGCGGAACCGGCTGTCTTACGCCTGTTAACCCAGGGCCTGCTCCTGCTGTTAGGCTTCCGAGTCTGTGGAACAGGTTCTGGAGCAGAGAGGAGGCGAGTAACACCACCGAGCAGGAGCTTCCTTAGGTGCACAGAGGAAGAAATCGAATCATCTTGGATTGCAGGCTGGGAAATGGCAGCTTTTCTTTTTCATTTTTAGAAGATCTTAATGATGGCTAAATGGAATTTTTAAAAATAGTCTGACTAACATCAGAAAGAGACAACATGATTGACTACAAATAATTTCACCTTACAAAACACAGTCTTTGATTTAAATCTGGGCCCACTGCTTTCGTACTGAGGATCAATAAGGACCTGTCTCTTGATTTCTACATTATTACAAACTCTACAATGCTATTGCAAATGTTAACGGGACAATGGTGCAGAATCTCTAGCATCAAACTTCTCCTAAACCACATTCGAATAATGTATCCTAATAAACATAGACCTTTTAAAAGTGATCATTGTACTGGGTGGTAGAGTCAGCTGAAATTTGAATGAATTGCCTTTTTGAACAAGCTTGTAGGAACAACCGTGAAACAACCGACTAGTGACATGATTATTTTCATCAGTTAAATTCTAAAATATTTTAAAATAGTTGTGTCTCTAAGTGAAGGCATGCTTGTAAAATTAAAACAAAGTAATTGATCACCCTTTTCTAAAGCCTAAGTGAAGGGTGTGCTTGTAAAATTAAAAGAAAGTAATTGATTACCCTTTTCTAAATGCACACATGTTCTTCATTCACCCTGATCACCCACTGACCCTTGTTGCAAGCTAACAGCATGATTTTTACATCATGGTCCTCTAAAGATAATTCTGTGGGAGGCTGTTCACTTTTTAACAAAAGACACTGAAATAGAGGACAGGTAGTCAGTGACCAGAGGGGAGAGGGGAGGGAATTTCAGGGGAGAAGGGAAGGGTTTACAGGAACAATATAGAGGACACATGGACAAAACTAGGGGGGTTGGAAAGGGGAGGGAGGAGGGGAGGGATAGGTGGGTGGGCTGGAATGGGAATAAAGGATAGAAACTGTACTGAATAAACTAAAATAAAAAAAATAAAAAATGAAAACCGTCTGTCATTGTGGGTTGCCCAAAACCGACCCAATAAACCTTGGAGAAGTACTGAGAGAAAGCTGTGGTCTCCCATACTTAGAATTTGGGAGTAAAATCTTATTGAAATGTAACTCCAAAAAAGGATAAATCGTAGCCACTGAGTGGAAAAGTCAGTCCTACCTAATTCAATGAAGCTGAAACAAGAAAAAACTGTTAAAATTGGTTTCATTGTTGTGAGAGACCTATTTTAAGCAACAGAGTTGGTAAAACTGTTAAGTACTGAAGATAAAATTTTCTTTTGCTTTTTCCACCTTTTCCATCACAAAGTGAGGCATGGCCCATCCTTGCTTAAAATCACTCATAATTCTGCTTCCTTTTCTTAAGTTTTATTTTTATCCCCTGACTATTAAAACAATAAATAAATGCCTTTAAGGCCCCTTCCAGTAGCTAGGAAACTGTCACGGTCTTACCTTGGTTAAGTTTCATGGATTGAAAATTTCTCATATCTATTAAAGAGTCCTTTCTTACAGCTTATTTCTCCTCTGCTTTCCATTTTAGAGTGAAACAAACAGACAAATTAAATCTATTCATTTAACAAATAGTGAAACTAAGCGAGCAATAACTGGGTTCTGTGTCATTAACTTGGGAGCGACTTTATTTTAATAGGTGACTCTTCAAGACACACACATTAATCCCGAGGAGTCAGAAATTACTGGTGCTGTGACAAGACATTACAGGACATCGTGGGGAGGTGTGTTTCTGGAACACCTTTAAAAATACCTTATATTTGATCTGCATATTAAACCATGTCTAGTCATAGAAAGAGGTCCAATTAAATGATAAAGTCCATTCATTTAAAGGAGAACCTGAGACAAAATTAATTGTCTGAGGTTGTGACATACAAATTCCATCTTGCGATATTCACAAAAGAAGCCAAACTTGTTAACACACCGACCATCTTAAAGGTATTCAATAATATTGGCAAGAAAAAGCACACACATACAATAACTTCATAAAGTGCTCTTCTGAAACAGTGCTAGCCAGCGTGCTCTGCAGATGAAAAGCGACTAGACTTTTCTTTATTACAATCACATACACACACTGAAACATTTTTCTTTTGAATGGGCAGTAAGGAGTTTTCTTTTTTTTTTAAAAAAATCAGTATTTCAAACAATGTGTTTTCTTGTGATAACAGATCTGTTTTAATGTCTTTACAAAAAGAGGACCTTCAGAATGGTGTGGTACAGAGAAAGCGTTAAGATTACAAATCACACTGATTTCAAAAGGGACCAAAATTCTATGAAATTGCTCCACCCCTTGCCAAGTAATTTCAAGGAGACGCATTTTTTGTTCTGAAAGATTTATGTTAGAGTTATTTGTTAGTTAGTACTGCTTTGTGAAGAAAAGAAAGTGAAAGAGGACCTCTCAAAATTTCCCAGAAATTAGCTCCCACCACTTTTTTCCCTAATCACAGCGGGAAGAGTCAAATTGCTGTACCCTTTTCCTAAGAATTTCCTCTATAAAAATATTAGACAGGAATCAATTGTGAAGGCAACTTTATTATATTTTCTTGCTATCTTTCCTCCTGAATTAAATTTTTTTAGCCTCTTAATTTTACAGCATTATGGTAAGTGTTTTCTAACATACAATGAAAGCAAGGTATTCAGCCTATATTTCTGGTTTTGCAAAATTACTTTGAGAGTATTTTAGAGTTATTCTGTAATGTTCTAGATTGAAATCACAGTACAATAATTTATGTCTGGCGTAGGCCATGACGCCTGGCCTCGGCCTCTTGTCTAACAATACACTAGACAAGAATTATTACTCCATAATTCACACCCTGTCATGTCTTATTGCTTAATTAAAGAACAACCTTCCTCTCCATGACAAGCAATTGGACCGTTAACGTTATAGATGATTGTCCAGCCTAGCATATTCTACTTTCACAACTCACTTTTTTAGGTATGCAGGATGCTCGTTTCGAGTTCACTTACCTCTGAAAATGTGAAAAATCTGTTTCTTTACTTGCCTATCGCTGTTGTGCACATTGCCACTCAGAAAAACATGGGCAAAATATTGCATGTTAGAAATCAGTCATTTAGATACTGGAATAACTGTGCAATGTCTGTATAGCAAATTAATGTATTTGTTTGAAAGTCTCTGTAATATTCTCTTTTCTCTGTTCTGTTATTAAGTAAACACTCAAGATGATGCATACATGCATGTGTATGTAAAACGAGTGTAAATAAATGTGTGCAGGGTCTATCATAGAAAACCTTAAAACTCTAGTGAAGAACTGAGAAGAAAAATAGTAAATGACCAACCCTACCATGCACTTAGATAAGAAATGTTATATCAAAGTTACTGATTTCCCTTTAGTTTATCTATGAACTTAACACAAATTTAATTCAAATAACAAAATCAACAGTATTTCTTTAGTGGACAAAGTGAAATCAAAATTTTTAGGCTAACAATAAGTATTCTAACACTGCTAGAAGAATCCTCGGGGAGGAGGGAAGAAAGCAGTGAGCAGTGGCTGGCCCTCTCATACAGCCACGTTCAGCACCTCACAAAGCTGCACTAAGTATCACCGTTTGGTACTGGAGAAGACGTGGTAAGAAAGATAAATGCCAATCTAGGAATAAACACCAACACGTGTAGAAATTGGAATGATGACGTAAGTTATATTTGAAATAAAGGGAATAGAAGCAACTGGGTAACCATTGAAAGAAGGTAAATAAATGGACACTTACCTAATCCTCTACAGCAAAATAAATTCAAGTGGGTCAAAATTAAATGTGAAAAATGGAACTATATATGTTCTAGAAGGTAAATTTATACAGGAAGTTGATAAGACTTTTCCAAGGAGGAGTCAAAACCCAGAAGACATAAGAAGGAGATGGAACAGAACAGCCAAGAATGCTGTACGTAAAATCAAAGTGCAAATGGAAATCTCGGAGAAATATACTGAATATGTGTGAAAAGGAAATTTTCATTAAGTTCATAAAAAATATTCAAACCAACCACAAGAAGGATGATTCACACAATAGGAAAATGGTCAGACATTAGGAAGGCGGCATCTTGAGTATATCAGTGCCAATGGCCTGGCTGTGGTGTTCATCCTACAGCTTTGCGATGTCGCCCTTGGGGGACATTCTGCAGGAGGCCGTAGATCTCTCTGTATTGTTTCATACCTGCACACAAGCATTGCAGAGTGCACTTCCATCACCCTAGCTGGTATAGAATACCACCGTAATTATATGCGCTATACTCTTATATGACTGGTAGCATAGTATATATAATAGAGATTTAAAGAAATGTGAATTCTTATGGAAGAAATATTAAGAAATTGTAACTTGTAATTATTTTACAGGGGAGAGGCTTTTGTAAATGTCTTTTTTCATAACCATGTACATAATAGGTATCTGTTATTTAAAGTTATAACAAAAATTTTATTGGCATTGATATTATGGGATATTATAGGATATTTGTCTTTTCTATATACTTTTTTTAAAAAAGTTTCCAAATTTTATTTGGAATAGATTTGCAAATTTTTTAAAGTTGTTATTAAAGTTACAAGCCAGCAGTTAACCCAGAGATCAAATAGCAGTGGAATAAGGGATGATCCAGCTAACTGAACAGTCCCACATCGAGAGAACTATATGAATTCTTAATAGAAGCAATATCAAAAGCCTATCAAGTGACCAAAGCAAGAAGTATGTAGCAGGTGTCCTGTGTTGGAGACCAGAGAGGAGGCTGCAGGGTCTGCCTTCACTGGATGCAGCACAACGGTGGAGGGTGGCCAGCCTGCCCCTCACTCTATTTTTTCACGTGTCACCCAATGGCATGACTGCGGTGCAGTGTAGGAATGGGAAACTTGGATCTGGTCGTCTGCATTCAGAAACAGAAGAGAGTGAGAGCTGATTTGATTAGCCTGAGTGATAGGCTATTATAGAAACGGTCCATTCCAGGGGGCAGCCTGGCTCACCGCAGTGCTGGCCGAGCTCCACTGCGTCATCATTACCCAGCAGGCGTGGAGACAAAAGGTGGTGCTCCTTCAGGTGCATTACACCAATTTAAATCCAAAGGTATCGTCCGTATGACAGTATTGTTAGAGTACGTTCAGCTTTCTGTTAACTACATTAACAATTTGTGACTTCTAATAGAATTCCCTTCCAATTTATAAACATATGGTTACTTTTTCTACTAATAAATATTTTTCCATATATGAGACTAATGATGCACACAGTGATACTCGCCTTTTCAAGATTATTAAATATATTAATTCTCAAGAGATATAAATAGATTTAGGTCATTATGAGCATACTTTCATAGAAACCACTTCTATTACTCTTGCCTTTTAAAACTTCACATAGTAAAATGCAAGCCCTAATTACATTTTGTCTGAATAGTACATATATTTTAAGTAAATAATTTAATATTCTGAAATTCCCAAACTTCTTAATATTTTCCTTAAAAATATTTGAAACTGGTTTCATAATTATTAAAATACTTTTTTAAAAAAACTGTGAATAAAGCCTTTAAGATACCAATGAGGAAATTTAATATGGTATAATGGTCTTCATTCTTAATAAGTAGCCCTGTCCTTGAATTTTATTTTAGGTTAATAAACTACCTAGATTATACCAAATGATTTATTAGGTTTTATGAAAGTCAGGGTCTCAGAATACTTATAAATTTCTTTCAGAATGAAATAAACATAAAAGTAATATTTCAGTATGATTTTTGGTGAGGCTGAGGATTAGATATATTTACAACTAGGTGAGTTTCTGAAAACTAAACTCCAGGACTAACGTTGAATCTGATTTCAAACCATCCCTCTGTAGCAAATGCGTTGGCTGCTATGCAGCACCATTCAATACCAACAAATGACGCCACGTGACTTCTGCATACTGTAATTGGCTTGCAATATTTGCTGCTTAAAAATTGTGAAGAGATGCGAGTGACTTAAATTGACATGGCTATGTCAAAAACGCTGATTTTTATAATTTCAAGAATATGATAACACAAAATCTACATCTTAAAGCTGAAGGGAAATCCTGCCTTCTGTGACGGTAAGTGTGCGGCAGTCTGGAAAGTTCGTCTGCTACCCTTCGGGGCAGTGCGGAGCATATCGAAATAACTTTTCATGCTGGTGTACTCACCTTGCTCCTCTGATGAGCTGGCTGTGGAAATACGGAGGCAGAGCTCAATTAGTGTAATTTATGTATCCTTGGCCGTCAATCATTCCTGTTGAGAGGTGGGACTCGTAAGCTCTCAGTGCATTAATTAAGAGCTCATCTCAGCAGAGCCATCTTTCTACCTAAGGACCAAAAAGAAAGTTTTAATTAGATTTTTAAAAGTGTATGTCACATAGGAAAGCAAGTATAGTTCTTTAGTCGGTATGTGAGGTAACAACAGAAGGGAGACTCGCAGACAACAGAAAGGGCCCGGGTTGTCAATCATCCGTGACGTCCGGGAGAGGCAGCGTGCATCTGCAGCACTGGATTCAGCCCTTGGACAGCCCCTTCGTGGGCATCACTAACGGTTTCACTAGGCAGTTTCACTGCTGACCTAATTATTGGGCCCCTGTCTCATTCCTGATGCAGAGCTGATGCTGATGCAGTGCGGTGACAACGCTGAGGACAGGCCCCTCCTCTGATGGCGGGGTTTCTGTTCCTGGCCAGCTTCTGACTGCATCCCCCACGGGCAATACAAAGCAAGCTCAGCCAGGGGAGGGAAGGCCCTTGCAGGGCAGAGCCATTTCGTCCGTTCTGTGCGGGAGTGAGTCTGCCCTTGCTGGCTCACCTAACAAAATGCGGGGACTCCAGAGAGGCAGGAACTAGCTAGGCTTGCGGGTGGCAGCTGCTTGAGAGGGGCTGTCCCCGGGGGGCCGCGTGTGTGGGGCCATCGAGCAGACCCCTCAGGTTCACTTGGGAAATAATAGATGCATTATCGATTAAAATATTTATAAATTAAGGGAGAGAAACAAATTTTAAAAGCTAGTTCGGATTCTAGAAGGGAACTCTATCTGCTAAGAGCTATTAAGGCCTTCCCTCCATAATTGAGGGGGGAGGGTCAGAATTCGTGCCTGGGAGAAGACCACCAAGTGAGTTTTCTGACCTAAAGAAAAAAGAAAATACTGAGAGCAAAAGAAAAAGAGTGAACAATGGAAACACTGCAATAAGTTGTAAAAATAATGAATATACTGCCAAACTTAAATATTTCAAAAAAAAATCAGTGCCGGAAAAAGTAGAGATATAAAATTCTGCTTTCGGAGAGATTATAGAGAATGGAGAAACATAAACCAAGCACAATGAGCCCACTCCCCCAAACGATGTACTAATGATAAGGTGCCTCTAATAGGCAGGATGGTACAATGGGCAGAGGCTCCAGGAAGCAAAGGATGCTTTGCGCATTGACTCAACATAGCAAATCTTGTGTTCCCTGGCTGCTCATTGCTATTATATTTCATTTTGGTCTTCTAAGGGAGGGTGTTTAGGAAATCTAGTTACAGCATAGGCTATAAATTTACCACCTAACTAGCATACTAGACAGGTACTGAATAACAGTAACAAACCTGACCCCCCAAAAAGAAAACAACTATAGATTTTACAGGTATATGGTTTGTGCTGTATGTTTTGAAATGAGAGTGTGAGTGTACAATGAAAACATTACTATATAGACAAGTTGTTAGAAGAATAAAGCTTGAAAATTGTAACCTATCCCTTAATGTTCATAAAGATATTTTATAATCCTTTCTCCTCTCACATACTTTCCCAACCGTTTTGCCTCATCGATTGCACTGTGTAAGGTTTATTGCACAACAGACATGTACAGAGGGACCCCCAGATGCAAGTGAGCAAACTGTGCCGCTCACGCCCACCTTGTGTGCCTGATAAATTTGTATGATACGACATCTCACCTCTGAGTACCATTTCTGTGTCTTTCAATGCATCTTTTTATTTATACTTAAGCCAGGGTACAGTACAAAGTCAAATTACGTCTGGGGAATATTGTTCTTAAGGATGCCGGACTGGTGATATGAATACACACGGTTTTCTGTTTTATGATTGTGGGCAATGTGTTTACCTCGGTGATCTCTTTGTTTTCCAAGCGATAGAAACAGAAAGTTACTTTTCTGTTTCCTATCCAAAGTTACCTTAAGGATAGACTGAGGACAGAACATGTTAAAATTAATGGGTATTTAGTGTAGTTGTTTTCAGAGAAGAAAACCATCGCGATGTGTCTTTTTACGGGTTGTCAGCATTATTTTTTCTGAAGAACTTTCCCTTAGTCTTGTGGTCTGAAAGCTCCTTCCAGTGACCTTGACCATGGCCACTCTGTTACACATCCCAGTTCCAGTGGGCCGTGTATCTTGGTTAACAGCATGGCAGAAGGAATAAGCTTCAGAGCAGAAGTAAATTTTTGTGCTTATAGTTAAAGATATTTTTTCTGCCCAATCTGCAGCTTCAAAAGAAACCAACTTTAGGGTTTGGGGGTAAAAAGTAAGCCTTTTTCTAAACAAAAATTTTTTGTTTCACTTTTAAACATGAAACTTTCTCAACTTATAGAAACTTTGGAGATCAGGTAAGCAGAGGGCCAGCTCAAAATGATATCTGGGATGAAGTGTCCCTACCGGACTTTGCAATTTGCTCTGAAATTGGTTGCAGTGGTCCGTGGCATTCCAAGGAAGACACCTTGGTATGTTTGGAGAATGACAGCGGTTGGAAGTCCTGGGTACATCTTTGTCCCATCCCTATTATAGGAAATCACATCATTTTTCAAGGATTCTAAGAGTTGTGATCTAACCCAAGACACTCAGCTCCCCAGAAAGGGCTCTGAGTGACCAGCTAATGCTCAGCAGTGAGGACGGCAACACCACACAAGAGATGCTCAGTCAGCACTGCTCCTTCCCCCGAGGCCTCCCCCAGCTCCTGACAAGATGGCAGAGCTCATTGTTTTATACCACCTTGGTGAACCCACGGCTGATAAAAACAGGGAGACTCACAGCGACATCACAGAAGCGCGATCTGTTTCAATTAAAATGTTAACTTGTTCACTATTTACGAAGAGTCTAGTTGGAGTTGGAATTATTCTTTTTAGTGGTATTTGAGTGTAAACGCTACAAGAAGGAGGCTGTGTGGTTCTGGAAGACAAAGACTTAGAGTGCACCTAAGTTTTTCACCTGGTGGGCCAGTAAATGCTTTTGAACCTTTAGCAAATTCATACAGTGAAAGCTGTCAAGCTAGTATATCTTCAGTTACCACATTTCTCTACTCATGGGACTTGTATCTAAAGGCAAACTCTAATGAAGCTGTAGACATCATGACCCAGTTCTTATTTTGTCTTATCTTTGGAGATTAAGTGTGAAAGAGTAGATTTATTGTCTGACCTCCTCTACTCTTCTTGGGAAATTATATTAGAAGAAACAGGATTTTTTTTTCAGAATATATCATGAGAAAAAAATACAGACTTCAAATTAGAGCAATGGGTTCAAATACACAGGCTGTGCCAATAGCATTGATTAAGGCTTTGAGCTGTCTTTAAATGACAAAAACGTCAGCTTTGAGCTGTTTCCCAATTCAGCCTGGCAACTGGAAAATGCATTATCAAAGACTTTTGTATTTCTATTAATGAGACCCCATATAGAACTTCACGGGGATGCATTCAATCCGGTAAAGCCAAGGAAAACAAACCAAATTTAATGTGTCGTAATGCGTAGGCTTGGGGAACAGCTGAATTAGTGCTTAAAAAATCTACTTGTTTAGGTAGATTTTTTCCTAAGCCATACAGGAGAGATGTTTGGGTGGGTTATCAGTCTTTTATCTCTGACACTTCATTATTTATGTTGAATCTGAAATATTTTATTGTACATGAGCCTAGAGGTTTCTGCTTTGATATGTTTATAAAACAGAATAATAAATAAATGATGATTTAGTTCAGTAGGTTTGTCTTGAGTTTCATATTTTTAAAACCTTTGCCAATTCTGACTGAGGAAAAATGATTAGTTTCTGGTTACCTTCTTGATGGACATTATTATGGGGAGAATAGTCCTCAAGCTTTATGGGCATAAGGCTATGCAAGTGATGTCAGCTAATAGCTACTTATATTGAATGTTTCAAGTACCAAATTGTTTTCTTGTGACTCTTCTACAAGTATACTGCAAGTTTAATAATAATGGAGGGGCCAAGAATTAATGTACTCTATTAAAAACATGTTCCGATGTAATTTTTGAATTATAGAGCAATCCCTTATAATAAAAGTTTGGCAGTTTATGAAACTATTCAAACACTGTATAGGTGAAGCCACAGTGGTAAAAATCAGCAGGAAAAATCCATATTTATCTATTTAAATAATACATTTTTCTCATATACTCTGCTTTTTGCATTTTCATGTAGATTTTATATGTGGGTATATTATTACCCATATCTGTAATTGAACCTTTATTAATTAAAAAGACTTTCTTTTAAAGAAGATTGAGAGTAGAGAAGTTTTTAATATTCAACAAATATTCAATATTTCCAAACAATCTTCTAAATGTCATGGCATTTGGAAAGGCTTCCTTTTATCAGGCTGTTTTCTTAAAGATCTCGTAGAAACTCTGCACAGCCCCTTTTCAAAAGAGCCTTCGGTTATTCTCCGGTCCGTTTCCACGCTCACCTTCTCTTCCTCCCAATAACTCAAAGCGAAGGGAGACAACAGAGCCTTCCCCCCACCCCGCGATCTGGAAAATGCCGAGACTAGGGTGATATTTAACCAGTTGTACTTCCATGTAAGATATGCATCACTCTGAAAATCGGTCTCCTGCCCTCCACATCATCTACACAAGAAATCTATCATTAAATATATAGGCTTCTACATGTATGTATACACACATGTATATGTATAATGCCAAGTTAAAAAATCTTCAGTTTCTCTCACTGTTCATGCTAAAAAAATGTACATCTATGGTGAGGTTGGGGTTTTAAATGCGACTTGATTGGTTTATTCACACCTGCGTTTATTCAATGAGTTTTTATGGAGCCCCGGACAAGCACCAAGTACTCTGCTGTGTGCTGGGATAAAATAAGGAGCTGACGGACGAGGAGCCTGCCCTCGTTAAGTTTCCATGTTGGTAGATTTACAGACACAGAGGTTACCTATGACCTCCGCGCATTTACACAGTCTCCACATTCGCCGATGCTATGTGCATGGAATCCTGACAAATTGTCAGTTCACTTCCTTTCTCTTCCCCAAAACATTTGCAAACATGCTTTGTGTTGTCTAACAGGCCACAGAAGATGACTGAAAAAGCAATTCTCAATTATTTCTAGGCATGCACTATAAAGGTATGTTTATGACTTAATAATTATAGCTGGGTGAATGTGCCCATTGGGAACTGGTGCCATAATAAAATAGAGGTGTGGGTTCCAAGCCACAGACAAAAAACTTCTTGAAAAAATCCGAGTCACAGCATGGTAGTGTTTAATAGATTTTGCATTTTAAAATGCATAATGCCAGAATTTCACACTAAGGAGTCTTGAATAATTTTTCAAGTACAATCCAAAAGGTTCTCAATAACAAAGAATGAGAAGCAAATACTCAACCACTTGACTAATCCAGGGACTGTCAAGTACCTGAAACAGTAAGATTCGATTGCTTTCATCTCAGTTCTGGAGCCTCCCTACTCTGCACCCCATGCCCCCCAAAATGCTCAGGGACTCAGTCTTTTCCTGCCTTCTACAGACAAGTCCAGAGCTGAGGGCAACATCCAGTGATGCTAAGTGACACCCTCAAGCGGAAAAGACCATGTGGGCACAGTGCTGACGTTGGCCAGCAGACCTCACAGCGCTCAAATTTTATCAAAAGCTGAAAGCAAGAGAGCGTAAGAGTATGCACGAACCGGCAACTTCTCCTATGACTGAATGAAAAAGGGACACCAGTGTATAGAGGTAAGCAACACCGGGGATTAAAAAGACACGGAAACTTTCCAAATGTTGCAAAGACACAGCCTACATCAATTATAGAGAATATTTCTCAACAATAACTCCAGCTTAAGGTCATATTTTAACTTAAATAGGTTTCAGAACATTGGGCTTAATCATACATCATAGCTATGTATATCAATCAACATTGTCTATTTACCTAACTTCAAAAGTCACAGAAAAACAAAGTTCTACCTCCTCTCCATGGTAGTAACTGCAACCTGAAGAAACTGCTTAACGTAAGGATTTTAACTCCAGACGTCTAAAGCAAAAACACAACTTCCAGTCGAGGCCGGCATCGTCCAGCCCCATGAAATCACAACACTCAGAGCACTCTCAGAACAGTTAGCAGGTTCTACTTTGTGTGCATTCCCTTCCTTCATTTCCTTCTCCATAAATAATGGGTCCAGACACAACGGGTCTTTGCTGACCTTTCCGTTCTTCTGGTACATGCAAATTGTCTCTGGGAAATGAATGAAAGTCTGTACAATAGTCTGCGAATGGCTCGGAAGTACGTGGGTGGTTCTTCAGCTGCTCTGTGGGTTGTACTTTATTTCGGAGCCAATTAGTCACCCCGCTTATCTCCTCCCTGTGTCCCCTGCTCGCGCCACCTCAGCCCCAACTCAGAACAGAAGCTCCTGTCGCACTGAGGCAAGGCCACGTTCCACTGTTTCCGTCCCTCTTTTTGGGGTTTGCCATCCAAATTTTATTAATTGGAACTAACCGATATATCAATAGTACAGATGCAAATGTTCTGCAAATCTCATTGGAAACCTTTTTTTTTGTTAGAAACACAGTTAATAACTATGTAAATATGCTAACTGTACTAATTCAGGCTACTGGATATGATAAGGGTATTCTGGGCAAGTGGATTTTAAAAACAACAGTTGTTAAGCCCTGTAATAGTTACTGTACTTTTATCTTTTATTGTTTGGAATCACAGAAAAGTGAAGTTATCACACACTTCTGCACATTAAAAACTATCACAGGAAATAAAGCCAAATTGCCTGAAGTGAGTGAGGGCAGGGGATGACTCCAGATCAGAGTCCCAGACCTGTGGGCGGTGGGCTGTACTGTCCGGGCCTGTTAGGAACGGGCCGCACAGCAGGAGGGGAGCTTGAATCATCCCGAAACCATCCCTCACTCCAGGTCCACAGAAAAACTGTTGTCTACAACCAGTCCCAAGTGCCAAAAAGGTTGGGGACCGCTGGTCTAGATGTATTCAGCTGAGGGAGACTGTCCACTCACTAAATAGCTTCAGAGTCTTACTGTGGGGTGCTGTCTCTCCTGCCGTCATTTCTAAGTTAGGCAGTCGTCTTTGGCAAAGGTCGGTGTCCCCTTCCCATGCCACCACCCAACCAGTTCTTAGTCCTCACAGCGGTCCGCTTTCCTTTGCCAGGGTGCAATCGAAGAAAATCGGAAGACGGACTGACAGAGACCTGACAGTGGGTTTTATGTCCGATGAGTAAAATACACGCAGAGATGTTTTTCTTAGACTCATATTCTTTTTTTAAGACTCATATTCTTTTTGTTTTCCCATTTAATTTTAGATTTTTTCTGCATTTGAAGTTTATATGTAAGTTGAAGATTGATGTATAAATAAAATAGTCTGTCCATATCCCATTAATCTTGTATTGCCCTTAAACTGGAAAACTTACTCCAGTGGCCAGGGTATAAGACCATTGGAACAATCATTTTCCAGGCAAAGTTGACTGCTAATAATGCTCCTTTGTCTCATAACAGCTTTGTTGATATATAGTACAGTGGATTGTAGTAGTTTTACTTTATTTTATTTTATATATGTCTGCCCAGGTAAGAGAACTGGGCATACATTTTTTGTTTTTTGTTTTTTTGATGATCCTTGAAAAATCAAGTCATGTAACAGAAGCATTAAATTAAACACGTGAAATTAAAACCCCGCAGTATCTTGCACAGAGTAGGCATTCAGTAAATACTTACTGAATTGAACTGAATTATATTCAATATAGTTACATATTAAAGATGCTTACTTACATATTAAACCTTAATTTTAATATTTAGCAGGAACTCCTATAAAGAAGCATATTTATTTGTCTATTTCGTAAAAGAACACAGAAATTTCAGAGTATGCATCTGTCCTGAGTTTCTGAGCATATTTCATTCGGTGTCCTTTTGTCCTCTCATAACAAGATGGATATAATTGAGTAAAGAATTGTGATTCTGGCATAGCTCACCTGTACAAAAGTGATTTAAATAATCATAATGTACATCAAGTTCTTGCTTTTATCTGGGTCATCTGTAATTCATAATCTAGAACAAGATTTTTATAATCTTCCTTCTCTCCTTAGAAAGGCCCTTTTGGCACTCTGAACACTGTTGCTGAGGAGCGGTCAAAGAGATACTCGTATCACAGACGTCATCTTGTTAAACACACCGACAGACCTGAGCCCTTTTGTTACTTCGGCGACCGAGTAGCTTCAATCAGACAACCTAACTTGGGGAGTTGCAACAGCCACGTGTACGAATTATACTAGGAGCCTCTGAAACATGAACCGTGTATTCAGTATCATAGTATGTGGCCTTCTATACAGCTTACAAGATTTAGATCTTCTTAAACTATAAAGGTATCAAAACCATGTAAATAGTAAATTTTCTAGGAATCCAGAGAGATTATAAAAACAAAACCAAGCACCAAAAATCTACTGTGGCAGGCTGGTAATTCTCACCCCACTTCCTCTAAATCTATCTCCCCCTTTTTCCTGGGGACACAGCTGTGTCTAGCAAGAAAAGAACGTATCTGTCTCTTTTGGAAGCAGTGTGACCGTGTGTTTCAATTCAGGCTAATGGAATGTAAGCAGCCTTCCCTGGACATCGCCTCTCCTGCTCTTGCCATTGCTGGACGATGAACTCAGCAGTGGCCCTGCGCTGTCTGATGAGAAGAACACCCTCCCGGGATTGCGTAGCAACAAGGCGGCGGGGCGCTCTGCTCCCTGCATGGCCCGGTGGAGAAGCACCGCCCGCCCAGGCCAGCGGCTCTGTCCTGTGACAGAGGAGTCAGCCCTGTGTTATTGAAGTTACGGTGTGTGGAGGTTCCACTGCAATTTAACTTCACCCTTATCCTAATAAGCCTGTAATATCACGGTCACACAAGTTTCTTACACAATCTAAAGGAACCAACACAACCTGGTGGCGTTTTCAGACTTCTCCGGAGGATACGCTGTGAGCTTTCACGGGTGTGAGCATCTTCATGTGAGCAAGGCCATCCCTGCTGCTTCCTTCTTCCCTCTCTCTCCTCACAGCTAGGACGGGGGCAGGGGAGGGCAGCTGTTGGGACTTTTGCTTCCGAATAATCCTGGGAGGCTCAGTTAGATTATGTCTCTCTCCTTTTATGGTTCGGATAACGTCTAGGGCTCCTACCTATCATTTGAGGACTAGATCAAATGCAACTTCCTTCAGAAATATTTTGACTTTTCAACCAAAATCAATTGTATCTATCTATATGTGGGGACTTTCCACAATTGATTGTACTTACATGTACACTTTGTCTTCTATTAAAATATAAGGTTCCTCCATGAAGGATTTACAGCTGATTTATTTTGTAGAATTCTCTGTGCATGTACTTAGAGTAACAAATATATGTTCATTGTAACAGTAAACAAATTCATTTTATTAAATGATAAAATAGCCTTAATGCCTAAGGAAATAATATAATAATGTATCTTAGATGCAAAAAACATTTTACATTAATCTAGAACCCATATAAACTAATAATAACAACAACAATCTTTTCTTTTGCCATTTAATTTAGATATAACTAAATAACATATGTATCTTATGGGAATAGAATTTTTTAATTGAACTATACCATTTCTTTTCAACTGATTTAAAATAAAATTTTAAAAGGCAAGAGTATGACTACTTACTACAAACTCCAGTTGCACTACATAGTTAATCACTTAAAGATCAGACTGAACTGATTTTGGTGGGGCAATCTGTAAGCAAGTCTAAATATCATGTCTAATATTTACTCAGGGTAAATAACTTATTTACTAGGATCTATAAGATCAGATCAGGTGTCCCCTACCAAATTAAGGCATAGCAGATTCTTGACTGATTTTAAAGTTAACATTAGGATCAGCTTTCAGATCTCTGAATTTTCAGTTGATTCTTATTAGCTGAGTCCATATATATATATATTTTTTTTAACTTATCCTTACTACTTAAAAGTTTGTGAACAAGAAAGACAAGTTTCAAATAAACTTTGTAATGCATTAATAGATATTATGCTCTCAATTGCTCTTATTTGAACATTATCTGTTAAATCTCACTAAATAAATTATGGTAAATATTTTATCTCACAAATATTCTAAATGCTACCTTCCACCAAGGTTAAAGAAATTCATGCTCTCAAATGAATTATGTGAATTGGATAGTATTGTATTATAAATCATCAAATTGATTTTTTCTCAAAACTTTTTCTTATGTTTGGGAAACTGGAAGAACATGAATTTGACATTCAGGAGGAGTATTTCATGGTCATGTAAATACATGGAAGTTACTTAACTTCTCGAAGCCACAGTTTCTATATCCTGAGGTCTGGGTGACGATACATACATACAGTGTTGATATAAAGAATTATTGTAAAATCCCATGTAAAACACACATTATAGGACCTGAAACAGTAGACATTCTGATACTTCTACCCAGTGCCCGGGAAAAAGTAAACAAGGTTATTCTACTTACTTCACCTCCCAAGAGACCTTATTTGGCATATAATGAGTGGTTAAAAATCATGTGCTTTTTGTTTTTCAATGAATAAATATATTCTGTAAGTTTTTAAGTAAAATTTGGTAATTTTTAAAGATATATATTTATACAATAGATAATATGCATACATAATTTTATTTCAGAATGAATAAGTGTTTTAAAACAATAAAGTTACCTAACATCAAATGGTAAAAACCCTCAGCCTTATCTTCCTAGACTCAAGTTCAGAGTCAACATATTGTCTAATCAGTAGACTTTTCAGCTAGCATTTTACTTCCCAACTTTTAAATATGAACAATCAACTGAAGATGACTAGAAATCTAAAGGTTTTTGAATAAATGATGGAGCTCAAAACAAATAACTCCAAAGTAAATAGTCATTATGCAGAGAGAAGAGAGCTTTGAAATAAAATAATTTCTCATAGAGATATTTCATCTATGAAATAAAATAAGAATGCTATTAAAATAAGGTGCACTTAGGAAATAGAACTTTTGAAAATTAAAAACATGAATGACAGCAGAAATGAAAAAGTCAATAGAATATTGGAAGATAAATATGAGATGATCTGAGATGAAAAGTTAGTTATAAAATACTAGAGAATCAGTCAAGGAGGTAAAATCCCTCAAAAAAAAGAATAAAGAAAATAGACAATAAGTTACTGTTATTAAGTCAGAAATGGTGAAGGTTTGAGGTTTCAGTGTACTTGAAAGCTAACAAGTTAGCCTGCCAGGAATTTATAAACATAGATTGACGGAAGACGCAATAGTCCTGCATCAGTGATATAAGTCATTTATCAATCACAGCTAAACAGTAGCTGGAACAGCGTCTTCTGTTGGTTCCCTGTGCCCTGGTCCCCACAGGGTGACAAGAGGAGGGCTGGGTCTCGCCTGTGCATGCACCGCGGTGCACCATGGGAGGGCATCCTAAGTTTCAGAACTCTGAGCTTCTCTTGGCTGCTAACACACCTACTCATTCTTCCTTCTGGAGAGAAATTAGGCATTATCCCGGACTGTAAACAAATGCCCCTGGGAAGAAGTCAAAGGCCTCATCTTTATTACTCTGGAATATTTCTGGGGAGGCAAGTCTCTAAATCTCTCTAGAGGGATGAGCCATCTCTAGTTTCAAAGACTGTGTACTAATCAAAAATGCCCTTTGTTTAGAATGTGCAGACTGGTGTGGTCCAGGCTCTGAGAAATCATGGAGAATTGTTTCTCAACCATCATGAATAAAATAATTCAATAAAATTTCCAGAGCCCACTTAGTTTATATGTAGCCCACAGGGCAAATATAGACCCTCAATTGGGCACATCACTGTAAAACTTCAGAACTTATGGGGAAACCAATAAATAGTTCAACAAGCTATCATTTCAGAGAGAGAAAAATACATCAAATACAAAGTCAGAATGACTTTCTTTTTCTAATTACACAACCCTTCAAAATTCTGAAGAAAAACTATTTCCAAGTAAGACTTCTATACCCAGCTAAGTAAACAATCAACTTAGGGTGGAATAAAAATATTTTCAGGTATCCAGTGCAAATAAAAAATTTACTTATCATGTTCCTTTCTGATTTAGTTACTTAAAAATGGATTCGACCAAAAGAAGAGAATAAAAAATCAAGAAAATGCAGAAACAGGTTCAAGGAGACGGAAAACCCCACATAGAAGAAAGGCATGGAGAGTTCAAAGGAGGTTAATGAATGGAAATTCTGGAAAGACAGCTCTACGCTAGACACGATAGACAACTGGTCTGAATTACAGTGATTGGAGAGATTTAAGAGACCATGTTGAGGGCTGACTTCACCAATGCACCCAATATCCTTCTACAAATGTTTAAATTGAGAACAGGATGCCTGAATGAGTCTGTTCTGGGTTACTATCTGTACTTTGGACCATTTGTTGATATTTCTGTTCTCCCCTCCACGTCTCCACTTTTGGGTTAGTTGAATACATACATTTTATCGAGGCAGTGATCAACTGTAGTAAAACAGAGAAGGCTGGTCATAGCTCAGAAGAAAAACTACACAGAAGCTCCCCCACCTGACAGCATTCCCGCTGCCCATCAAGCCTGGCCCCTTCTGGGCCTTCCATATGCCTTACACATGGGCAGTCCTCTGCGTGTCCACACGCAGACCTATGGCTTTGCCCAGAGTGTGTTCTATGGAAAATCATATTTTTAGGAATGTCTAAGAAAAAATAATCAAAATTAAATATAAAGCATAAAGACAGAAAATGAAAGATTGCATGTGTACTATCATCACAATTGTGTTGCTAGGAGTTTCGTCCAGCCAATATTTATTAAATACTTTCTGTGTGCCAGGCACTGATCCAGACTTCTGACACCACAGACCACTTCCTCCTCATTTAAACACTCATTTCCCCTGGATTCTATGACACCCTGATCTCCAGTTCTCTGTTTTTTTATGTATGTCTTCTGAATATCTCCACAGTGGTCTGAGACTCGGAGATTTGTCTGTGGTCTTCTCTTCCATTTCATTTTACACGCCCTTGAATTCAGGGATTGCCTTCACTAAGCAGCTTCATTCAGTGACTCTTACTGCCTCCAAATATAAATATTCTGTTAGATTGCTCCCCAGATCCCTAGATCAAATACCAGTAACAATTTCACATGCATAGCCCACAGGTACCAATAATTCAATACATCCCAAACTTAATTCATTACAAAACCCTCCAAAAATCTTATTTTTTGCTCCTTGGTATTTTCAAACTCAGTGACAGCCACACCCTACGTCGCAGTCCAAACCAACAGGCTGAAGCCTTGCCCTTCTTACATTACTTTTCCTTATCACTCACATCTAGCCGCCAGCTCTGACGACTCTGCCTTCTTGAATCTTGTCAATTGCTTCTTTGTCTCCACCGCTCCCTAGGTCGGACCTTCATCTTCCCTGACTGCATTACTGTCCCAACACTCCCTGTCCCCATCTGTCCCTCTACTCGTTCTATTTCTACAGGCCGGCCAGAGTGATCTTTCTGTGATACAAATTTAACCACATCAGGCACCTATTAAAAATGAATCAGGACGTTTCTCAGCCTCCTGCGTAAGGTCTAAACTTCATGCCATGGCATTCACAGTTCTTTTTCCACCGTGACACTTCCTCTTTTCTTAATAGCACCTCCTGTTAACCTTATACTCCAGTCTTAAATACTTTGACATAGTCTCTTGCCTCTTTGCTTTTGTACACAGTGCCCCACTCTCCTGGAATGACCTTTCTCTTTAACCCTTATGCATTTCTCTAACTGCTCTTCCTCTGTGTGAACTCAGGAGTTCCTTCATCAGAGAAGCACCCCCTGACCTCCCCTAACCCTGGCCTGGATGAGGTGCGTGCCCACGTGCTTCCAACAGGCCGGCCCTCTCTCAGAGAGCTGGTGCCTGGGCTTCAAGGTGCTCCCCGGCGAACCCCGTGTCGGTGACATGACCCTCATCAGAACTCCCCGGGAGAGCGATGCTCAGAGTCAGGGCCTGAGTCACACAGGAAAATTTCCCTCCGTCACCTCTGTCACCCAACTTTATTTTTTTCAAAAATAGCATTGCCCAGCATGATCACCAAAATTATTGAACAGATTTGACATTGAATAATGTTTAGTTATTTCAAAAAATTTAAATATGCCTTCAAAGGACAGACTTCTTCCCACTGAGAATATCCAAAAGACAGTTGCCAGATGTAAGAATTTTTCATGTTTGAAAAAAATCAGTTAAAGTACTTTAGAATTATAGTTTTAAATGTATGTATGCCACCTAAACATATTTTAGTTAGAAATTATCAAATGAATACAGTTTTTGAATAAAAATTAATTCTTAACTTTAGAACGTAGATGCCTCATACAAGTGCTTTTAATCAGTGAATAAGGAAAATTATATAAATTCACATACAATTAGAATATCGTCCTGTTACATATCAAAGTAACCATATTAAGGAGTGCAAGCAATAAAAAGACATCACATATCTTAGGAGAATGCTATAATATAGGCTTAGATTACTAATGGGAAGAATATAGCAATACTAACATAGAATTATCCTCCATAGTTTTGTACGTTCACTTTTCTTGTAATGTCAGAATGATTGTACCATGAAAGCCATTCTTTGTCATTGTCTTTCCTCTAAGGAATAACATTCTGTTTGAGAAGAGGTGATAAGAAATAGTGAACTACAGATTTAGCTGTATTTGTTGCTCCATATTTGAACCTTCTAATCTATAGTTATATGACCAAAAATTAAGATACATATACAACTTAGCTTTATAAAGAACTGTTCTTAGAAGGTATTCATCCAGCACATTAAAGTATCAATGTCTTTTGAGAATGTTATACAGTAAAAGCATTACATGCATATAAAACAAATGATAGAACACATTCAGTAGGCACTAAATAAATGCTTGTGAAATTGAATGCCAAGTATGAGTTCAGGGAGGTGGCTGTGAATCAGCAAAGGAAACTAAAGTTACTTACAGAGATGCTGTTTCCCATATTCCAGACTTCATTTTAATGAGTTAAGAAATCATTTAAGTTCTAAGTTGAAGTTATTGTATAAACTATTACTTAAAATAGTGGGTTATCTTCTAACACTTGGAAATACTTAGGATCCCAGTCTTTTCAGCGTGATGTTGGACTTTTTATTTGGTTTTGGTTTCAGCCGGTTCTTCTCCCAAAGAGGATTCTGATGCCTGATTTTCTCTATATTTTCAGGCACATGAAATAAAGGAGAAACTGTGGTCATTTCACAGGAAGAATATATTTCACCAAACCTTGATCCAACACTAGCTAGAGGCTATAATTTCCTACTGTTGAATATATTATACAAAGATAAAAGGCAAGACCCAATCCCTGCCTTCAGGCATGTCCGGTAGGCAGCCAGGAGTACTTCATTATCACTTACTGCAACAAAACAAGGATAAAAAAATGTGTGATTGCACATGAGAAGCTGGCTCAATGTAGTCTGGAAACTTTAGAATAACTGACCATCACCTCACATGTATGGATTTAATTTCCACTGAGGACAAAGCTCAGGTAAACTTCATTCCCTTTGAACTCAGATATTGTCTTTATCCCTCACTACCTATGTGACCTTGGGCATGCTGTAGATGCTTATTGAATTACTCTGTGAAACACTAGGAAGGTAAAGAAGGTATAATAAGAAACTCTGGGAGTTTAGAAAGACATAATGGGTGAGATTAGACTCAAACTGAACCTTGGGAACATGTAAGAATTAGAAAGACTGAATCTGTGATTGAACTTGGCCACTCTGAATATGAGAAATGAAGAAAGGGCTTCAGAGAAGGCGATAGTGCATGGCGTGTGGACTGAAGGCAAACAGGGACACAGTTTTCATGCTGGAGAGAAAAAGATGCCGAATTCCAAGATGACAGAAAATCTTTGAATGTTTCTCATAAAAGATCGATACAGTGTCTTTCCAAGTTTTAATCCTACCATGCTGTTACACTCTTGAGTAATTTCTTTCAAACATACACTTAGATATGCTTTGTTGAATGTAATACTTTGCCAGCATTTATGGTAATTCTTCCTTTTAGTTTTTTTATTAAGAAATAGCATGATTTCATGTAGAATGCACAGCCCCAATTTTGCTAGTCAGCAGTAAGTTATCTGATATGTCTTGCAATAAACCAGTATCTGAAATAGTTATTGTAGTATAACAAGGAAACACTACTTTTCAAATTTCCCACTATTCACATCTCTCCTGGTAAAGGTGTAGCAAGTAATTAATTGACCTTTTTCAAATATATCATCTCTACTCCCGTCCTGCAGTGTTTACTTCTATTTTTTTCTTTTTTTTTTTGCATACAATCGAACTGGCTTTTGTGCCACAGAGTTCAGTAACAAGGAATAGATACACATAGCCACATTCTAGACAGAGATATACCAGATGCAAACAATACCTCTCTGCAAAGTTCACAATAGATTTATCACAATAAAAGGGGCCAGAAGAATCTGGACATTTCTGGGTTACTGTGCTATTCCCTACCGCTATTCTCTAACCATCTCCGACAGGCTGACAGAAACTATTGTTATAACTTCTGCTGGTGTCGTATTTATATACCGTATTGGTTCGGCTGCGAGACCTCAGAAAAGGCAGGCGCTATAATGTGCTCTTTCAATTTGCACAGAGAAACTTTAAGAGTCTATTATCTGGTTTACTTACAGTGCCTATCACCACTGTTAGAAAATAGAAAATGGCACCATCAGGTTGAAAATAGAAGAATGTCTCTTGTGTAGAGAATAAAGGACATTAAAAAAAGTCTCTACTGGAACATTTCACACCCCATGAGCATCTCCTGCAATTTTCTCTTGACATGAAAAAGTTTGTCATGAGCAAGGAAATGGGACGAAACTATCACGTGGTGACCTGTCAATAGTTGCCTATCCACATTCAACCATGCCATCATTTACATGCGTCTGATGTGGGATTCAGCCAGGAGCCCAGCGATGAAATAATTAGGTGAATGATCTTACCCGCATGCATCCTGTTTACTTAGAAGTCAGCAGGCAACCTCGAGATTCAAATCCACACATCCCTTAATACTTGGTGTGTGGTGAAGGATCAAAACAAAAATCAAAGTTCTGAGACTCAGTATCAGGAGTGGCTACAAAACCAGCGTATTCTCTGTTTCTCGTTATCCACCCAAGCTGGCAAGGATACATGCTTGTAATCCAGACGGAAAGCCATACCGAGGGAAACGGTTTTCGTCTGTGAGGTGCACCTGTGTGCGAGAGGACAGAGGTGCTGGACAGAGGAGACTGCGTGCGTTTTGTCTACATACATCTACTGATGAATTCTTTCTTTAGTTTTTACCCAGCTTTTGATACTTTTCTGTTATTTTTTGATAAATTTCTGCTACTCTGAATAAATTAAACCTATAGACTATTAATTAGCCCATAATGAGAACTTCGTGTTAGTTCGAAGTACTTTACATACGTTAACTCATTTCATTCCCATAAACCCTGTTGACATAGATTCTAGTTTTATGAGTAATATATTACAGATGATGAAGCTGAGGCCCACTGAAGTTAAGTAAATAGTCCAAGGTCACCTAGCTAGTAGGTGGTGGATCCAGGGTCAAGTGTGACCACACTTGCACTGGCCAATAGTGTGGCTATAGTCACGCGGGGCTACTAATGAATTGAAATGTGGCTGATCAGAAATGAGAAGGGCTGCAAGTGAGAAACATACATATAACTTCACTGAGTAAGAAAAGGGATAATATCTCATTTTGAGCATTTAACATCTCATTAAAATTGTTTATATTTATTACATGCCGACATTATAATTTTTGGATGTAGTAGATTAAATCAAATATATTATTAAAATTAATTTCACTTGTTTCATTTTACTTCTTCAATGTGGCTACTAGGTAATTTTTAAACCATATATGTGGCTAACATTTCTTTTCTCATTATTCATGTTTTTAGAGAGAGAGAGATAGAAACATTGATTTGTCGTTCCACTTATTTATACATTTATTGGTTGATCTCATACGTTTCCCGACTTCACATCAAACCTGCAACCTTGGCATTCCAGGATGACGCTCTAACCAACTGAGCTACCCGCCAGGGCTTCACTAACCGTATTTCTAATGCTGACTCTGGTCTAGGCTCTGGACCACTCTGCAATACTGCTTTTAAGGTAGAGTGAAGCTCAATCCAACCATGTTATATTTTATTAATTTACTGCATATGAATATTAATAGAATCTTTTACAGCTAAAGACATAAGCTGAACCTTTACATTAACCACCCAAAGAACTAACTACAGGGACATTACTTATTTTCGTAGGTTGCTATGACCATATGACTGATGAGCAGTGAAACTGAAGAAGGTCATCCAACTGAGGAATAAATATGACCCAATTCTTATCATCTCAAGGGTACTAATAAAAACCATCATCATCACATGGCTATCATCTATTAAGCACCTAAAATAAGCCAGACATTGGGCTAAGCCAGTGCATTGATAGGGTTGGCACCGCCCACTCAGGGGCATTTCATAACTTGTGGATCCTTTTTGGTTATGCCAGTGATTGACAGGTGCTCTGGGTACTTAGACAGAGGGCACCAGAGGCTCTGTCCTGAGCCATGAAGAATGCGATTGGATATTCTCACAGATGGAACATCATTTCGTAGTTTCTCAGCCTGAAGCCTCACATAAAAACCACGTATCTGTTGGCACTGTTTCAATACACACTGCGTTTCGCAGGAATACAGTTACTATGTAAAACCAGGAAAGACTTCCGGGAGGTCAGCAGCACACATGTTTTCCACCATTTTAGAAAGTGGTGTCCCCAATATTAAAGCTGCTGTGGGTGTTTGAGCTGCGGGTCAAATGCACCTGTATTTATCATGTGGAGTTGCCACACACACGATGAAATGAATGCAGCATGTGATTACCTTAAATGCCATTTAGATTTGACATGCGTGGCCATGTATATAGTGAGTACACGTTCCTTTGTTATAGATTGCTTTCCTTTCACGTTTCCCTTTAAATCACAGTGAAGGAATTATTTCATTGAAAAATTATGTATATAGTTAGGTTATATTATGTATAAATTATTTCTCAGAGAGCAAATGGGACATTATGAAATATTAATTTAAGAAAGGAGATATTGTTCTTAAAATATTGAGAACTGATAGGTTAAATTTTTTATATGGATTAACTAATTTTAACTTCAAAAGTGACAAACCCCAGGAAGTAGGCAGTATTTTTTTCACCTCTATGTCATGGATAAAGAAATTAAGCCTTAAAAATAGTATTTTAATTGCTCGAGGTCAACATCTGGGATTCAAAAATAGAAAGCCTATGTCTTAATCTTATGTGCAAATTAGTACACTGTCTTCTTATTTTTAATATACATTAATTCTCTACTTTAAAAATGCACTTTAAAACATTCAATTTGAAGATATTTTAAAGTGTTACCTGTTTATTGTTGTTTTTAAAGTATTTTTATTTCAAATTAATGTCTTTCGTATGGCCCACTAAAGCATAATAAAGCAATCCACTTTCTCATTTGAAATAGAATCTCCTCTTAAAGATTTAAGTGCAATCATTAAAAAGAATAGATGGAAAAATAATGGATTTTTCCCAAGATGTAGCACATAGATGGAATACCTTGACTTCCCAGCTAACAGGAATTTAAAATACTTATCTGTGCATTTGCCCTATATCAGTGTTCCCATTTCTAGGGATCTATTCCAGTGGCATCACACTGAAAAACTACGAAAAGAAGTGTGCACAAGGCCATACTCATCCAGCACCGACCGCGGCGCCGGATGGAAACAACTCAAACAGGCAGGTTAGGGGTCGAGGGGAGTGCGCTGCGGCGCCTGCTCAGTGCGCCACGACACCGCACAGAGAGAAACAGAAGCCCTCTCTCCACATTGCTGGCGTGAGCCACAGAGCACAAGCTGACCTGGAGAAATGAGGTGAAGCCTACTACTTAGGGCCCCGGTTCTCAGAGTGTGGTCTCCAGGTGAGCAGCCGCGGCGGCACCCCATCACCTGGGAACTTGTTAGAAGTGAAAATAATTGGGCACGGGACTAACCCTACTGGGAGCCAGCCACCCGGGTTTTAACAAGCCCCCCGGGGGTTCCTTTGCAGCTGGATTTGAAAGCTGTCACCACACAGCATGCTGCTGTTTACGGCGAAAAGGGAGAGACGACAGGGTGGGCAACGGCAGGTTTACAGCTGTGAGTACGTGGAACACAGAGCTTACTCTCGTATTATCATGTATTAATTACTTCATTAGTTTCCGTACGATCAACTGTGTACTACAGACACAGACATATATAATTATACTAATGTATATTTATAGTTGTTTATATGTTTTTAAAAGGTAGAAGATTAAACCATTAGTTAAATAAGAGATCAGGAAACTATATAAAATAGTTACTTGGGAATGAGGAAAAGTCCGGCTGAGGGAGCATGCATGGGAATCAGATTTTCTGAATGAACTTTGCACTGTAGGCTTACATTTGGAATCGTGACACATACACATAAAGTTTAAAAAAACAAAATAAAACAAATGAACATATGTATTAGATGGGTAGCTTAATAAAACAGTATTTTTCCAGTGATTTTTAAAACACAGTAATTTGATTGTACTCTGTTAGGATATAACTAAATAGAACAAAAAGAACAACAATGATATCTGAAACTTTTTGGTAATCATTTTGTTAGCAATAATTATGATATCACTATTCTCAAACTATAGGCATATTAAGATTACTATAGGTTCAAGGAAATAGTGATAATGTTAATTTTATTAGTCATGTAGAATTTCCTTACAAGAGAAAAACACAAATATAAAATCAAATTATGTTAAAACAGTGTCATTCTCAATTTAAACTAGCAATTTTACTATAAATTGTGACATATGTTCTCTTTTTATGGATGTGTGATTGACATATAACATCATATTGGTTTCAGATGTGCAACATAATGATTTGCTACTTGTATATATTGTAAAATGTCGTCCCAAGACGTCTGGTTAATGTCCATCACCACACCGTTTTTTTCCTTGTGATGTATGTCCTCGTGAAAAACCTTCTCGGTGTCCTCCACCCACAGGTGAGAAGCAAGCGGCCAACCCCTTGAGAATATGCATCCCTGGACCTCATTTGTTGTCTCAGAATTCCGTTTCCCGTTAAAAGTAACCTGGGGTCCCTGAGAGATGCGAGAATGCAGGCGTAGGGCAGAAAGTGTACTAGGTAAGCCTAGCACCATCTTTGAGTTCCTTAGTCATACAACTCAATAGCAAAACAACCAATGCTTGTATGACTGTTTATTAATTATTGTATCAGTACTTGAAAGTGGATATGAATGCAAACCTACTTTTGGCCCACACTGTATATGCCTGTTACCGTGATTTCTTTTAGCTAGATTGTACACTTTTGGAAATCAAGGATTTTGTTGAAATTAACAGTGTATCCCCAGTGCCTAGAACAGTATCTGGTAAGAGGTGATGCAGACGTACTTGCTGAATAAGGAAAATAAGGAAGATCTGAACACATAACTTGGGTTAGTCAATATGCAGTATTTCTTGTAAGTGCTATGGACACACGTTTTCCCTTCCGCACAGTTTTCACATCCGCAGCCCACCCGTCTGCTCGCACGCCCGCTGCATTGTCATGGACTTGCTATCGGTACAGATTCCACTTACGCCCACGGACGACTTTGTTTTCTGTCTCATACTCAAACTGAAGCACCTTCGGAAGTTCCTTTAAGTTCGATTCTTTCTACATTTTAGCTCTATCCCAGAGAGTTTTCAAAGTATGTTAGCTTTTTAGAAAACATAAGATATTCCAATGCTCTCTCTCCCCCCACTCTCTAGTACATGGCAAGGTTTTTAATTTTTCTTGTGTTTCTAGCACCTGCAGTACTTCTTGGCATAAGGAATCTCTATCTATCTATCCATCTCCATCTCTAGCTCCACTCGATGTTGCTGCCTGCAAACACAGCATCTGTTATCCTCTGAAAACTCCGATTTCCTAAGGCTGCATTTCCCAGTGTGTCTGCATGTGAGCATCACCTGGGAGCTTTTAGAGACCACAGTTCAGGCTGCTCCGCAGACCAGGCACATCAGAGTCTTGGAAATGGGATCCAGGTCTAGTGCTTTCAAGAGTGGGGGCCGAGACTGAGAATGATTCTGGAGATCCCAATGGGAGACCGACAGGACACGCTAAGTTTCCATGAGCATATTGGGTTAAGGACAGGGCACACCAAGATCTGTTTGGTTAATGTAGAGATAGGGGGATAAAAACAGAAAAAAAACTTTTAAAGAAAATAAAACACACCTTTTCTCTACCTGAAGGTTTAATTTATGTTCACTTTGAAACTAAAATTCATTCAACTAAGTTCTTTCTTATCTTTTTTGATAGAAAACTTTAAAATTTATGTGCACTTCCAAAGATACAAGCTTTTCTTATCTGACTTAGGCAATGCCATACTCTATATTGTTATATCAAATTGTCTGTACCTTACAATATTATTTAAAATATTGAAAACATTCCATTTTCTTAAACACAGTTGTATCTTATCTAGTTATATTGAAAATGTATCCACAATTCACTATTAATTTTATCATGCCATTTAGGTCCAAAGGACAAATAACATACTATATAATTACACAAGAATATTTAGGCAAAATATGCATGAGGATTACTACATGATGCATAGCCTCATTAGAGTCTTGACCTAATGTTCAGAATAGTGTAAAAGTATACAGGCAATAACGTCTCTGTTTTTTACTCACTCTAATCCACTTTGTGGAATGAGAAGAAAAGTAAAATCACACAGACAGCATGTTGGGAATTTTAAATAGCCTTGAAGACACCAATGGGAACACGTCCAGCTAATGAATCATCTGTCACAGACAAAAAAAGACTAAGAACTATTATGTATTTGCCCACTTCTGCTATATTCTATGAATTTTTCTATAATTTATCTTTTAATTATCTTTTTATGAACCAACTATTAGATCTATTAAAGTCCATGAGACACAAGACCAAATTATGCATGCTAACTTTGGGTTTGTATGTAACAATATTTCGAGTGATAAATCCTTAGGGACAATACTTAAGAGAAAGGTTCAAAAGAAGCAAATTTCCCTCTTCCATCCCACCCCACCCAAGGCGGAAAATTGGGACAACTGTAATAGAATAAACAAGAATAGAAATAAAGAATATTGTGTTCAAAAATATTATAGTAGCATATTTAACAATGACAAAATACTCTTATTTTTATTGCTTCAAAATATTACTGAAACGTTAAGTACTCAGGCACCGAGACTCCTGTCTAATTTTAATTATCTCAAAAATGCATAAATAAAAAAGTATTTTTAAAAATAAAGAAGAAAATTGTATAGAACCTATACTTTTGAATGTTTGTTGAGGTCATCTGGTCCAGATAGTTTTAAGACACTTTTGATCCCTGATACATTATATAATTGGAAATAATTTATGGACATTCTATATAGAAAAAGTAATAATGTACATAGGACCACACAAAAAATTAATAACCTTCTTAGAGGTTTAGCCACTGACTTCTCAGAAGCCCATTTATAGATAAGTAAGTCAAAATCTACAAAGGGACGGTGACTTTACCAAGAACTCTAGTTTCATTGTATTAGTGTTTTATTTATTATAAGTTTCAGACTAGTCTCCAAAGATGGTTATTTTTCTGCTTTATTAACCTGTTGAACTCCTGTTCATCTGTGAATTTCCACATTCTTTCAAACCTGGGGAAAAACTGAGTCCAACAGAAAAATAATTACCCAAACTTATTATAAAACAGAAACTGCAAAGCAGCCCTCTGCTTCCAGAGTTATTGTAGTGAATCTATTTTGTTTTGTTTTTAAATTTCACCCCATGTTGTTGCTTCTACTAGTAATTCAGTTTCACATCTAACAACACTGCCCACTACAATGGTAAAGAAGTAGGTTTCCTTTTCCTGTATGCTAAGCACCTCCCCTTTGCGGGGGGGGGGGCAAAGCACTTTCTAGTGTGTCTGCTGGAGAATGTAATGATACGGCGTGCACTCTACCCCTTCA
>CM052548.1:79344927-79364612 GCA_028533065.1 Trachops cirrhosus
GCTCCGTAACCACAAATGGGTGGTTACTTGGGAAGCTGCGGGGCGCTGCACGCTCCGTAACCACAAGGGACAGTCACCGGGAAGCTGCAGGACGGCACCTGCTCCGTGACCAGGACAATGGTTACTTGGGAAGCTGCGGAGGGCGCATGCTCCTTAACCAGGACAATGGTTACTCGGGAAGCTGCTGGACAGCGCATGCTCTTTAACCACAAATGGGTGGTTACTCCGGAAGCTGCGGGGCGCTGCACGCTCCGTACCACAGGGGACGGTTACCGGGAAGCTGCAGGAGGGCGCATGCTCCGTAACCATTGCTACATATCACCCAGCTACTATCAACAAACATACCCCAGTCATATAATGAATAATAATGATCGATCCATGGAAACCTTACATAAGGCTACCAAATAAGGAAATCATCTGTAAACAAAAATTGATGCTATAGGAATAGGTTATATAATGGATCATTATAAAAGTCAGGGAGTTACAGTAAACAGTGCCTCTTGGCCATTCACCCTTCCTCCAGAGTGATGTCTTATTTGCGGCTCGTCAAAGTCAGAAACCTGGGCCATGTGTTCCTCCTCCTATTACTTCTCCTAATTCAGGTCTTGCCTACACTGCGGCCAGGCCTCCTACAGGTCATGGAGGGAAGTCACCTCCCCATTTCTTTTAGTGCAGTGAGGTTCCCCAATGCAGAATGATGTCTTGTTTACATTAACAGAGGTGACATTATTGAAAGCACTTTAATGTTCATTCCCTTTCAATAAAGACCGCTTATCTAGGGAGTACCGCCCATTAATGGGACACAACTGTAGTCTCACGATTGTACAGTTCATGTATTTGTCTTGCTGACAACTGTGCTGTCTCTGACTCTAATTTTCTCAGAAGTGTAACTGTTCTGTGTCACTTCAGTCCCAATGAGTGTATGGGACACGTCGGAAGGATGAGTGTTACAACCTGAACTGTGCTCCTTCCCAATTCATAATTGGAATCTTAACCCCAGTCCCTCAGAATGAACTGCATCTGGGGATTCCCTGTAGAAGCAATAGAGTTGAAATGAGCTCACTTTCGGGGGCTGTAACCCCGTATGATTGGGGCCCTCGGAAGAAGAGGAAGTTTGAACACACACATGAGCAGAGGAAGATGATGTGGAGACAAGAAGAAGAGGACTGATCTGTAGTTCAAGAACAGAGGCCAGATCAGAGCTTCTCGTCCCAGACCCAAGGATGAACCGATACTGCCACAAGCTTGATCTTGAAATTCCAGCCTCAAAACTCGGAGAAAATAACTTTCTATTGGTTAAGGCTCTCCTTCGGTGGGACTCTGTTACGGCAGCCCTAGCAAACTAATGTCATTACTTAAATTTTTATTAAACAAAACCAGTGAAGAACATCATGAGGTTAGGAGTCAAGGTGGCTGTGCTCTGTGGATGGGGCCACGCTATTCGATCTCTTTAAACTTGTGTCCTCATGGGGACATCGGGGGTAGTGTGACTGTTATGTGGTCATGTGTAAACTCAGGCTAACAAAAAAGAGAGAAAAACAAGCCTTAAAGATCTAAGTACTTATTAGAACTGCTTTTGCTTATCAACCAAAGTGAAAGATAGGGATGAAAAAGCAATAAGCCATTTTTCCATTAATAACAATGATGGCTGCAACAGCAGCAAGCTGGAATTTAGATGAGATTTCTCCTGCTATGCAGACTTACACGCTTTCTCTTTGGAATGTTCCACAGTGAAAGCAATGGATCAAAAACAGAACACAGAAAAGATAACTTAGAATTTCCAATAAATTCTCCAAAGCCTTGTACATGATGTTTCAATGTCTCGATTCATTTATTCAGTAAGCTTTTGTAAGCACTAGCCCTCCCTTCGGATTTACACGGAGGTTCGCTCCTGTAGCTATCACTGCAAGCTGCGCTTTCCTCGTGGTTCTTAGAGTAACTGGAATAAAAGTATTATGTCATTCAAGACAGAGATGATGGTCTCTCTTTGATCATTAAAATACTATAGCCTAGTGCTGGCCAGGTGGCTCAGGTGGTTGGAGCATCGTTTCCTCTGGACCAGAAAGTTGTGGGTTTGATCCTCAGTCAGAGTACGTACTGGAGGCAACTGATTGACGTTTCTCTCCCTCTCTGTTTCTATTTCTCTCTCTCTCTCTCTAATAAATATATCCTCAGGAGGGTTAAAAATCCTATCACCTAGTGTAGCACATTGTAGAAACATATAGAAAGAAATCAAATCAATTCCTGAGTAAATATAACAGGTGATAAACTTTCCAAGAACAATTGCCAGCCATAGTGGGAGAACCCCTGTATGGATCTATCAATTATTATTTCTGTTCTGGCTTGTAAGTTCACATGTCTACTGGAAAGAAAAAAAACGTGGTTTTTATGTCAACAACATTGGCTGGGGGTTATATGGGAATAGGTGGAATAAAGAGAAAAAAACATTACCTACTTATGAGCGTTAGAATGCATTCACTTGAGGATGATCAACTCTTCTCTGTACTCCAAACTGCTAAGGAGAATTCATCTCTCTCTTGCTTCTCAAGTGCTACCCATCCCTACCACTGCCAACATTCCCCCCACCCGGGCCAGACGGATTCTGCCTTGGCTTTGCCAGGCAGGATCAGGAGGAACAGGGAGAGGGGCGTGGACAGAAGCCTGCAGGTGGAGACATATTTCTTCTTGGGCCAGAGGCAGGTAAGGGGAGTGAGCAGGGAAACAAATGGGGTACTGAGCAGGAGAATATACAGGAATTGCTTAAAGAGGGTGGTTTATGTGACAACGTACAGCCTCATGCAACCAGAGAGGAGGATGTGAATTATCTTGACGCTATTTTGATTGGTGAGTGAGGTTCTTTATAGTGCGGAACAACCACACCCGCCTGCCGGACTGCAGATGACGGTCCTAGCAGAGAAGGCCGGGGACAGTGCTGCCCTGTGTCTCCCTGTGTCGCTCCAGCTCTGCATGAGTGTGTCTGAGACAAGGCTTCATACACATCTGAGTATTCTGTCACTGAACCATGGGCCATTTCCGCAGGGCGAAAGGCAATTTAATAAGCTTGAAGAAAACACTGTGCCGCTCTTCTTTATACTTACTCGAAGGAGAAAGAAACCCTGCCCGAAGAACTGCTGTCTAGCGAAGAGAAAGGAAACTACATCCCGGGTGCCAGGAGGAAAGGGAGAATGAGCTGGGCTCGGCAGACACACCTCCCTTCCACCGGCCCCACGCAGAGAACATGAAGGTGCCCGTCCCACTGCCAGGAGGAAGCGGCCAGCTCACAGGGGCCTCGGCACTGGGTTCTGCGGCAGAGAGCAGGGAACAGACGGACTCGGGAAATTCCGGAGTCGGGGAGAGGGAAGTCACAGCGGGAAGAGGGAGGGAAATTTTCATGCATCCACATCACACCGGGTTAAAGACGACATCAATCATCCAGTTACTGGGCCTTAGCTATTTCCCCTCTCAGATCTGTATGCATCCATTTATGCTAAAACTATGCAATCTTACTTTATGTATATTATAAATAATATTTCACACTGGAAGAGGGAAAGCCTGAGGGTAAACTACTCAAGTCCCCGAGCACTTAGCTGAGAAAAGAAGGCTCTCTAACAATAGAGTGGGCAGTGCACGGTGCGTTCAACCTCCCCATCTGAAGTCAAGGGAGACCCAGAGGGTGTATGGCATGACGACGTGGACTGTGAGGAAGTCCGGGGGTGGCGACATTGAGTGACCAGGGGCATAGACTCTGGTCAGTTTCGCCAGATGCTAAGTGCTCTAAAGCAGCCAATGTCTGCTTTGGTTTGAATGCAGGTCCAGGGTTTACACTGTGACCCTGGTTGAGGTAATGCAGCCTTTTTGCACATTTATTTCCTTGTCTGTAAAGGGCAATGGTAAAATCTCCTACCTTATCTATTGTTGTGAGGACTAAATAAGTTAATATATACACAGTGTTGAGAATATAGTTGGCACTTAAAAAGTGCTAGCTATTTTTTTTCCATATTGGTTAGGGATGGTTCGCACACATAACTAGTGTTAGCTTCATTAGTGCTAAGTGTGCAAAAGTAATCAATGTCTAAAACAAGGTATGATGAAGACTAATATTCAAAGAAGTTATAATAAAAATGTGGACACATGATGAAATTGAGTTCTGTAAAAACAGACTATGCTCAATGCAGTAGGGACTCTGTAATCCATTTTAGCAGTGAGTATAATGTGGTTCTTATACATTTATTCTATGCATTGTTATTTGCTAGTTGGGCTTTTTTACTTTAAAATGCCTGTGGAATTAATTTTTCAGAATCAAACTATTTGAAAAAGAGGTTTTATATAAAAAAATGACTAAACTTTTTTATAAATTAGAAATATGTATATATCTGGTCAAATAACTTTCCATTTTACCAAAATATAACTTTCCCTCTCCATGAGTATCATAGTTTTGTTTGACAAGCATATTATTCACTAACTAAAAAAAACTTTGGGAAGTTGGGTTTAATTCTACGTCTTCCTTTATTTTTTCTGTTTAGTAATAAAAAATCTGCCCAATATTAATTCATCTTCTCTTAGAAATCCTCTTCAGAATTAGCGTATAGCTAGGGTTGAGTTCTTCAATTTGATTTATGTATCTTAATATCAAGTGAGGCGGTCATGCATATTAGGACTGGCCTTGAATCTCTATGACTAAAACAGAGAAAACAGCCCGTGACAGCAAACTGGGGACAGGAGATATTGACATTGTCTGGTTCCTGCTCCTGCCACAGCTAGCTGTGACGCTGACTGTCTGTCCTACTGGCTGTCTGCTTATAGCCAGGGCTGAGCTAATAGCTCCATAGTGTGGGGAGAGAAATGCCACATGAGTTTGCCCCGTGTCCCACAGGCGACATTTCCACAGCGTGCATTCAGGGCAGGCTACCTGCGAGTTCTGGACTCGGGATTACCCATGCGGGCAGACCGCACAGAACTAGGCTGCTTCCGGTGGTGGAGCCGGCCGCAGGACCGCCCCCCGGCACCCGCCAACCCCTCCAGCACATAGAAAAGTACTACCAGTCACTTCGGAGGCCCTGATAAGAAAAAGAAAAGTTGTGTGCATTGTGTATAAATGTAACCCGTGTATTGAAGAAAGGGGGAAGTCTACATTGATTTAAATAAATCCTTGGCTTCCAAATTAGTTGTAGCAATTCGGGCTTAATGAAATATTTATTCAAACTCAACAAGCTGCCCCCTAGGAGTCTTTCACCACGGAGGCGAACATGCTGTTTGGTGCACTGATGCTCACCTATGGCAATCTTGCAGTGGTCTAACATTAGGGAAGCCTATTTATTTCAGACTAGGCGATTTAAATAGAATGTGACCTTGCCAACCAGGTAAAAGCACTTGCCCTTGGCTGTTTCTTAGCTGGACCACAGGATTCCTGGAAACAGTAAAAGCTTTATATGTGTCAGCTCATGGCTAAATCAATGTTTATGCATGATGCACCTCTGAATAGCAAACACTTGCTGCCTGCAAGCTAAACAATGTTTTTATCTGTTTGCCTGTTTCCGGTTCTTCAACCACTGCGTGGAGTGTTGCGAATCGCATTTAATAACAATTATCTACTGGTCGTTCATGAAAGGGCAAGTCGTGTGATTAATGAAAAGTGACACACCGATTACTTTGTCATGCCAGTCACTCTGGCCAGAGAGTGCCTTGGATGAACCCAAGTCTGACCTCCTTTACCTTCAACAAGGTCAAGGGGAAAGGGAAGTGCCTGGAAGATGAGCTCCTACAACTGGTTCCGTGAGACTTGAGGATGCTGCCTCAGCTAACGAACTGCAGGGAGCCAATTAAATGTTGTGGAAGGACACCACTTTCCCCTCGGTAGCAAAGGTGGAATTAAAAACCAGAGATGCCATGTGTTTTACTGAAATGCGTGAAATGCAAAAGTTGGAAATTGGACCTGGCATTTCTCCCTGTTCAGAAACACAAGTCAACAGCCCCAAATCAAATGGTGTCCAAATGGATTGGGTCATTTGCTCAACATTCTCCTCTGGTTGTTCACACCAACAGTGTTCCCCCACTCCATCACACGGAGGAAAACCATGTCCACCTTTCTCGTTGGTTCTCGTGTGTCCTGGTAGGGCAATGGGCTGAAAATGAGAGTGACTATTCCTATTAAGGAAATTTTCTTTCTAAATGTATCTCTTGTGACCAAAAATAGTTCATCTTTTTATAGGCCAGTAGTATAAATAGGTCAACAAGAATGGAGCTGCAGGGGAAAATGTTATTTTGATGAGATTAAATATTTCATCAACATTTCTAGGCTTCTCCTGTGCAGTGGCAGGGGGCAAACACACCACAGCAGCCACAAAATGAGACATGAAACAGGTTGTATTGTTTAAACCAAGAACAAGTGCCAAACCAAAGTCAAGACCTAATGGGATCGCAAACGAAGATCTACTTTCTCCTTCCCTCATCTCCCATGGAGTTTAGCAGACTGATTTTTTTTTGCCTCAGTAATATTTACCACTTCATTTAGAAGCAATTAATTCTTTTAAACTTGATTAAAACTAAGAAAGACACATTCTTGAGAAGCAAAAAAATTACACATAATTTTGTCACCAACATATTAGGATTGCTTTCTTGCAGGAAAAAAAAATGACTCTGAGTAAAATAAAAATCAGACTTGGAAATGCTGACATTCACTTCAAGGAGGTAATTTTGATGAGCCTTTTATTTTGCATGAGCAATCTGGACAATCTAGCCACATTGTTCCAGGCAGCCAGTGCCTGCTTCATTGGAGATTCTGACTCTGAATGTGCGTGATGGAACAGTCACGTGGAAGAGTCACTTTTACATTTTAGGAGCATTGTAATTATAATCATTGGGGGGGGTGGGAAAAGTCTACAGGAAGATTTAAACAAAACAAATAGACATCTCATTAAGGAATTGCATTCATTTGTTGATAATCTTTTTTGTTAAAAGAAAGAAAAAAGTCACCTGCAGGAAACCTGGTCACTAATCTTCCTCTGAGTCTCTGTACTATAGTTAAGTAGCCAGTCCCTGAATGTGGAGGTTAAACCCGTGGGCGTTAATTGTCTCACAAGGTGTATTCGATTCTATGAAGATTTGCTTTATGGGAAAAGGAAACAGAACAGCGACTCCGAGAGATGACAGCAGCCGCATTTCTAACGCAAAGCATCGGGCGGAAACTGTGTCCATAAACACACTCGGAGCGCTTGGCCGCAGTGCCCTTCCTGATTTAAAGGAAATCCTATTTTGCACCAATCTCGACTGCGGAGAAGCCCTCACCCAGTGATTTTCCACAGGCTGTATAATGACGTGTGAATAATCCAGCTGGAATGTTTTCTTCTCACTGTTGCACGCAGGCCTCTGTGCTGATGGAGACTGAGGTGGAGGCACTAATTCGGCCCCTAAAAGGAGCATAAATTGACACCTTAAGCTTTATCTCAGCAGCCTTCTTTCTCTTTGTTCTTCCACTGAAAGGCACATTTATTTTTTTCATCACTTAATCTGCTGCAAAAGAGTTTTACCGAAGCTCTGTTTCTAAACAACACAAGTTAAATAATTTTCATTTAAAGTCTTCAGTCATGTTAGTATCAATCAACTCTATATTCCTAAGTGGGTTTTTTTTGAGGCAGGTAAAATTGTGTTTTGGATAAATAAGTGAAAATCAGTTTTTTTAAAAAATGACAGCTAGTTAGAAAGTGGAGAGCTTCTAGAACTGGAAGACACCTTCAGGATCAACCGGATTGATTACACTGGACTGGAAGCTGAGGCTGGAAGGAGTTCGGCTTCTGCCCGGATCTCACTGCTGGTCTTTGGCTTGTCTGAAATCAGGTTCTCGATCTGCTCGTTTCCATTACGGAGTTACATGTTCTCCCTCTTCTACTCAGCCTCTCAGGGTGCCCAACCAAAACCAAAACTATAATGTTATTAAGGCTGTGGGGTGGCTACTCTTCTGCAGTATAAATCTGTATTTGGAGAGTGATTTTTTTTCTCTAAAGGAAAGCTTTTAAATGCAAGGCTTATGGGAAATTTATGTGCCGAAAAGTTCCTTGGCATAAAAAGAGAGAAGTGGAAACATTTTTCAGACCTGGAATGGACCATGGAGACCATCAGGAACCCTTGGAATCAGATTTCAACAACCTCAGCCTTGGGCACTTTATTTACATCTCTGAGCCTTGGCATCTTCATTCATAAAGGAATAAAGTGTCCAAGGAATCACATATCTTATGTGATTTTTGGCATTTTTTTCAAGATTGGGATCAGAAAATAAAACTAAACACGGCCTTAAAAGTAGGTATTCAATATATGTCAGTTTCTTCCTCTTTACTCTAAGAAACTAAAGTTAAGGGAACACAGCCTATTGGGAAATCTGATTATTCTGCATATACCAATTAATCGAGGTTAATTCTACAAATGAGGGGAGATTTGCACTGCACTGTTGAATTATAACACAAGGAAACAGAAAGGGAGATACTGGAGTGAGGCACTTCATGTGTCTGCTGGCCTCAAAGGAAGGAAGGGGCCCTCCACCGAACCTTGGCCACGGGATGTGTCAGGAAGGCCTGTGACCTCCTCCACAGAGTGTCCCCCGCCCACCACCATCTCCCTGGCAGCGAGGGGGCTCGCAGGTTAGTCCACCCAGAACAAAAGACCAGGGCTGTTAGTTTTAGTTGAAGATTCTTGAGGTCATGGTCCTGGTTTTGAAATGTTCTGTGATGGAAGACAGATGATTATTGGCAATCATGGGCTCCTAAGCAGTGGAGGAGGAGAGACAGGGAGGTGAGCTGGGAGGAGAGAAGTTAGTTGATCCCAGAAGAGCTGTGACAGAGAGGAAGAGAAGAGGAAACCTGGCTTCCGAAGCGGCACTTCCTTCCCGTGTTTCGGGCACTGCCCCCTTGCTCCCTGACACCCCCAGCACTCCGTGGTCTGACCGGCACCCTGGCCTCAGCGCCCTGATGGAGCAGGCCCCGTGGGAATGCAGAGAGTACTGAGCATGGGGGTCAATGTCCTGCATTCCGCCTCGGCCCCTGGCGCTCACTAGCTGCCACCGTGCACACTCAAGCTCGTCCAAAATAAAGCCCATAATTACTCCATTTGGCTAACCATTTACTGAGCGTGTAGTTTTAGGAACCAGTCCCTGTGCTACACATGCAGACTATAAAAAGCAACCAAATTTGGCTCTGTATTTGAAAAGCCCACCTAACCAGATTTTCCTTACGGACACATGAAACGAGACACATGCGAATACTCCGTAGGAGCTGTTTTACATACTAATGTAAAATAGTATGTGCGTAAATCTACGGTGGGGTTCGACGGGGCACTCTGCTGCAAGTTAGTATGTTCATCAGTGAGATTAGAGGGCACTCATGACACATCCCTTGTATGTGCAGCCTGCGACCTCGGCCTCAGGGAGACAACTTCCCCTTTGTTCGATCCATTGGTGAATAAATGTCAGGTCATAAAGGAGTATTGATGAGGGAGAAGGAGAGAGAGAGTGGGGCGGAAAGCCAGCCGCAGAAAGAAGCGCGGCCTTCTCTGCTGTGTGCTGACTCTGATAGTGACGTGCTCTGTCATTGCAAGATTTTATTATACATGCCAGAGACGACGACTCTGTCAGCTGAAACGCCTCATTCCACCAGTTCCTAGTGGACATCCTTACCTGTGATGCAATCCCACTACTTTATTATTCGCCACGTCGCGCTGTCACGGAACACCAAAGAGACGGGCTTGGAAAACGCGAACCCGTGTCCAGCTTTAGAGAACTCATTTACACGTGGCTTTACTTTCAAATATCGTTCTAAGTAAAATTTCCAGACTAGTAAAGATATATTCAGACTTCCATCTGTGTGCTGTTTTAACCCCAATATTTTTTTTAAAGTCTTTCTTTTAGAAAAATGCTTAACGACTTGCATCACTGACTACTCCCTGCCAGAATCTGTCCATTTTCCTGAGCAGGCTGGTCACTGTCCATGGCCGAATTCCCATCACATGGTGGATTAGCCGCTTAAAACAAAAGTTTTAAAAAGAAATCTATGAAGTTAGCTACACTACTTAATGAAGTACTTTGTTAACATGAAAAGGATTTTTGTCTATTCTGGCCCGGAAGCTGAATGAAAGCCTTTAAAACCAAAGCAGTGGTCTCCCTGCCGGAGAGAAGATGGGAATAAGCAAAGGCCACGGGGACGCTGTGTCTTCGGCATCGGACAGGAAGTGTGATGGCCACGGTCCACACACGGGAGGGAGTGGCAGGGAGGTGGCAGCTAGAGGAAGGAGACCCAGGTTTAGGAATTACCTAAAATCCTGGGATTTCATCATTTTGTTTATTCTTCTGTGAGATCCCCAAATATTAGAACTACTATGTTTAAATATACAGTCACTAATGAAAACCCACTTGAATGCTACATTTACTTGTTTGGGGGATTATTCATTGGTTCTCAATTGTTCATATCATAGTGCTCTGCCTTGGATCTATTACTGAAGAACTGAGTCATCGTCAGGTAAATTCTGGATTATAGAACAATGTTAAGATTGGAGGGACAGAGAAGCCACCTTTACTTATATATTTTCCCTAGACATTCTGGGATCAGATTATTCTAATGGTTACATAATGTACTAACCAAATTAGTTATTAGGTAGCATTTCCTAGGGTGTTGAAAATAATGAGTTATAATGACTAGAATAAGAAACAACCATTTGGTCATATTTTATATCTTCCATGCTTCTGAAGTGAGTGGAGCGCTTACAATGGAAACTAGGTGAAGTCAATCTGTCAGCATCTGAAGGCTGTGTTGGGTTGGAGAATATGGGGAAAGTAGACAGCGCCTTTGCAGTCATTTGGATTTGAAATTCAGGTGACAGAGAGGCAGCTGGAATAATACTAAAATGAGCATAATTTTCTTTTTTCTCAGATGACAGTGTCTGGAATCACAAAACTGTCAGTGATAAACACATTATTATCTACATAGAGGAAAGAACCGAGCAAGAGAGAAGGTTGGGCTGAACAAATTCGTTGGCGTCAAAGCAAACGTGTGTCTACCCCATTCCAGGTCGCCTGCCCGGGCTGGCGACCTGTGTACTCTGACCACACCCTCAGCTCACCTCTACTCCAGCACTGTGCCTTTATGATTGATGTGCTTGTGGAGGTTGACGCCTTGAACGTCAGGACTGTCTTATTCATTCCGGAATTCTCAGACCTGGCACTGCAGTGGGTGCCCAGCACACGCCTGTGTTGCTACACAGAACCATGTACTGAACTTGCATAGAGTGTTTGCAGATTTAATCAGCAAATGGATTTGCTATTTTGTAGAGGTAGCTCGAGTCTGTGGCAGACCTGGTACCAAATTTCAGTCTATTCCGGCAAAGGCTATTTTTCTTTGTGGGCATAAGTCAGAAACTAACTTATTTCAGTTTTTCTTTCTTTCCCCTAGTAATAATAGCTGACTTCTACTGAAACTTTACCATATTTAGGGATTGTTCTAGTGACTTGGCACCATAGAATAATTTTATGTAATACTCTAAACGATCTTGTGAAACAGATACTACTCTTATCCTATTTTTAGATATAGAAGTAAAAGCTTAGCAGGATTAAAAACTTACCCCAGATGCCCGGGCAACCTGACTATGGACTGTGTGCTCTTAATTACTATACTCTGATCTTTCTGGAATAGAATCCTGTTCTGAAAACAGGATACAAACGAGTAAAATAGCATTGTCCACTCTAGGTTTACCCAACAAGACCTAGCCAGCCAGTCAGATCTCTGCTGGTGCCTATTCCAGAGAAAGGCAGTTCCCGCTCCCTCTGCCCCACGCAGCGGGCAGCGAGTCTGAGTCCCTGCTGCCTGAGGCGGGGTGCCCAGGGCGCCACACGGACGCTGAACCCGGCGCCGTGTCGCACTCCCAAAGTGCGCAGCTCTGCCCAGGCTCCCGCTGCCGGACTGCACTCGAGTCCCCCAACTCTGAGCTTCTACAGCTTGAAAAGGAGGAGTTCTAAAGATTTCTTTTCTTCCCCTGAAGGGAGAAAATTATTCAGATGTCTGCTTTTTCTTTCAAAGTTAAAGTAAGGAGACCACTTAACTGTATTCCTCGTACGATGAGGGTGCATCAGGCCCTGTGCGCCTCTCCACCGGCTGTCTCAGGAATGGACTGTCTGTGATAACTAGCACACGTGAGAAGAACAAATCACGGGCGATGGATCTGATTAGAAACAAGTAAACCTGACGGGTCACCGCTGAAGGCCTGGGAAGTCTCGGAGACCAGGCATAGAGAAATGAGTATTTTGCTTTTTTAGCCCAGTAGACACAGTAGGTTTGCCATGGGTACTTATTGAATAGAAGGACCAGTTCAGACGTAACTACAGTGTATTCCTTTGCAGATCAGATTCTGTTAAAATAGTTATAAAAGAGGAATAGTGCGTGACACCAAGTGTAAGAATTGGTGATTTGCTTGGGACTGAAAGACTCGGTGCATTTAATCTGCCGCAGGTTGTCCTTGTAGAAATCCCACATGACTGAGGCCGGGAGCAAGGGCAGACCGACCCCTCAGCACTCGCCCCGTCCTGCTGTCCCTCGGCCCTCGGAGGGACTCGGTGTCCAGAGATCTCCTCTGCCGTGTCTCTTCTAGAACTGAGCTTCGAGGAGTTACTGTTTGCTCACCCCGCTACTTCTATGACAAAGGCAGCATCTTCCCGGCCAGCTGACCGCAGAGAGCTGCAGGGAGGCTGATGGTTTAGACCTTGTGGGTTCACTAGATTTACTAAGCAAAGAGAGAGAGGCCTGTTACTAATGACGGAATTTCAGCAGCAGCAAAGACCCACGGGTGGCTCTCTCGCCGTGTGGAAACGTGCCTTCTGGTTCCAGCCATAGACCCTGACCCAAATGGACTCTCTGGTGTTACATTAATATGACATTAACATTGACATTAGTAACAGTATGACATTACTATTTCCCATCCCAATGAACTTTCTTAAAGGACATAAAGACACACAGTTTTGCATTTGTTGTAATACCAAACTAAACGCGTAGATTATATGCCATAGAGCAACAGTATTAAATCCCTGTGCTTCCGGCCTCCATCAGTGAGGGAACATGTGGGGGAGCTTCCGTTTTCAGATAAAGTGCTCAGTGGCCAGCATCTGACTACAACTTTGCTCTGGAGTCACCGCGGACATTGGACTATAACCTAAAACCCCAGACGTGACACAGTGTGGCTTTCCGCACTGACTGCGAAGCCTCTGGCATCGTATGCTTTCGCCCTTCTGATTTGTAAATGATGGAGGATAAGACAACACAGTGAAAGTTAATCGTGTGTGCCAGACACTTATTCAACAGTGACTCTTTTGCAGACTGCTTGGATATCTTTACTTGAGCAAAATTTGCCAAGTTGATTATAAATGTGATACCTTACCTCTTAATACACTTTACAATTTGCACATAATGGTTCCAAGGGAACTTGTAAACCATAGTAAATCATAAAATTCATTTTGTTTTGCATCAATTCATTCATCCATGAACCAACTAATCACCTCATTTCAAAATTCAATAAACCTAAATACCTGGATTTATGATGCTTTGTCAGAATTAACAAGGGAATATCAACAATGTGAAATTAGGAGTCTATTGCAACTTCAAGACAAGCACCTAGTTGAAAACAATTAAAAAGACTCGGCAGCAATAATTATATCCACAGTGTTAGCAAATAAAATAAATTAAAACTGATTTAATTTCTGCTCTGGGAGATGGGGGGAAAGCACAGAAAAGCCTTAATTTAGTCATTTAGAACCTTTATGTTGTTTGAAGCAAAACTTTAAAGTGACCGTGAATTGAGTTTGTCGTGTTAACAGTTAATAGCAAATAAAAGACACACACAGGTATATTTTTAAAGTTGTGTTGGTCGGTCACGTTGTGCAATGGTCATGATAGTTCTTGAAACTTTTCTTTTCCTTGTAAGAATTTTGACAGCAATACCTTGCTGCAGTGTTTGTATAAAACCACTCATTGTGCCGTTACGATATACAGTATACCGGGCGGGGAAGCACCCTCCAGTTTATGCACCTTTGATAAAACTGCATTTTTAAAAGACGTCGTACTTTTAAAAGATGTCTTTCACCCGTGATATTAAACACTAGCTTTTGATTTGCAGACCTGCAACAGAAAAATGTGTGTAATGCTGACATGAAACGTGCAATTGTGTGTACAGGCACACAAACACACTCGGAGACACACACTGTTCTCACTGTCATTTCCTGGAGCTGGGGAGCCAGAGAGAAGGAAAGACACGATTACCTTCGGTTTTTAGTTCAAAAACAAAACCTGGAGATATCCGTTAAGCAGCCGTTCTTATTCTTTGTCGCTCAGTGTACGTTTGAATTAAAATAATGCCTCTGCTAATAACAGCAATGGAGGCCTCTACATTTTATTTTTAATGTTTTCTTAATAATTTTTTCTTGCAAGCCTAAGATGACATAAAGAAGAAAATAACATGCATGAAGGCACACAGAGCATTTAGTAAAGACAAAGCAGAAGGATAGAATAGTCATATGTTTTCTTTTACAAAGGCTTAAAAAGGTATTGGGTTGGTAGAGTCACAAAAGGTCTATGTGGTTCCGTTGCTCCTTTAATTAAATTCTTAGAAGTGATCAGATGCACAATGACAAATGGCAAGACGAGAACATACCACTGCTGAATAATTTTATCATTTATACCTATAACTGTCAATCCACGAAGGGCTATTTTTTATCTGTCACCTAAATCATAAGAGCTGGTACCTTTTCCTGTGATTCATGTTAGCCCTGCTCTATGATTTACTGCTAAATTATTTCCCTTCTCTTTCAGGGAATATTTTTATCTCTTTTCCATGATGAATCTCTCTGGTTTGAATGAGCAAAGCTTTTTAGATGAGTGAATGTCACAATTTCGTTGAGTATAAATTTTTTCAGTATGTATTTTTTATACATATGTTTTTTTAAAGGTGCTCAGCAAAGATAATTATTTATTTAAAGGCTTATATTCCCATTAAAAAGTCCTTGCCTACCTCATGTATATATTTCAGGCTTTTCTTCTGGAAATAAATGCCCTTTGCGTTGACAAGACATGGTGACAGTGGTTAGTGACAGTGATACCGCACCACCTCAGAGCTTTGTCACAATGCGGATGGCCCTGGTTTGAGTGATTGAAGACCATGGAACCTCTTGGTTCTTGGAAACTCCTTTCCTGCGTGCAGGTGTGTGTGGGAGAGCACTAATAGTCAGTGTGCGTGTGTGCACTCATGTGGGTGTAATTCCCCGCCGGTTCTTAAATGCTCCCGGGCCTGCCCTCTCTGTGAATGACTAGCCCGCTAATCCCTGAATTTCAGTCCTTTCGATGGAGAAAGCAGATGTTTCTAGCTGCCTTATGTGCCCCATCAACTAGACCCTGTCGCCATGTTGGATTCCGGGGAGTCATGTTTTATTTCCGACTGACGCATCCCGTGTGCACAGGGCAGCCATTCCGAAGGCCACTGGGACCGCCTCCCCTTCCACACGCCTCTTCCCTCCCTCCTTTCACTACACACGTGCCTCACCTTTTCCCGTCTAGGTAGCTAATGATTCTGTTTGGCATGGAAGCAGTCGATTGGCCTCGGTGTTGTAGTGGAATGTATACTTAACCTGCCTCAGTGGCAGCCACCCCCCCAAAAAAGAAGCATATGTTAGCCAGCTTTTTTAAAGTTCATTAAACCTTTACCATGAAAGGTGCTCATGAATTATTGTTTGACTTTTATTCACCTTCTCCTCCTTTGCCCTTTCTCTGGTGAAAAGCAGAGAGAAAAATGTCCTCCGGGGAGTCTATTCTCAAATATAGTAAAGGAAGCCCATGTCTTAGTTTTACCAAAAACTGGATTATCCACCACGGAGTGCTCTGAGTTTGACCAGTAAGTCACCTGCTCCCCCTGGCCATACTTCACCAGAATCATAAATATTGTCGAGAGAACCCCGGGTACAGGGGAAGTACCTAAGGACAGCTTTAGGCTCAATAAATGTTAATTTTCCTTTCCTTCCTTTGTGGTGCTTTTTGACCCAGAGATGCAGCAGGGACATAATTCGTCCATGTATGGCTTCTCCAAGTCGGACAAAAATTCCACTTCGGTCACATACTTCTGCCAAATTTCAGCCAATCAATTAATCAATCAATCAAATATCAAATTTAAATGTAACCACTGTCAGAAAACAGATTTTCCAAAAACAGTTGTGCGCACATTTTTTTCAGATGACTTTTTTCCATCTTCAATAGCAGCATGTAACACAGACTGTTTACAAAAAATATTGGAAAGCAGAATTCTAAAAATAGCCACCGGTCATCCATGCAGAGAATAATAATATCTCCTGCACTGTTCATATGTTTTCATTCATCTGCCCCCCAACGCAGGCCTGCTATTCTCCACATCGGACTGTCCACGAGGCTTTAAAGACGGATGAAGTTTATGTGTGCCAAGTAGAGGGGAAGAGAAGGCAGCGTGAATGGAGAAAAGAGAATGTGATATACCCTCGTTTTGAGGCAGTGTTAAGCTAGAGACGAAGGCGGACTAGGGTGGATGCAACCCTGTGAAAGGGAGAAGTGAACTGGAAGCAGAGATGATCATCCGGCATTTTGCAGAAACTCTGTTGTCTCGGGCCAGCTTGCTCACTGGCTGAGACATGTCCTTCCACCCCGGACCTGCGTGGGGCGGCTTCTCTCATCTGTGCTACACTTACGGACGCACACACGTTTTGTGCCCCGGTCCTCATTTTTTAGAGAAAAATTGTTTCCCATTGTCCACTGTAGGACAGGAAATGTTGAAGTCTGGTGATCAGTGGACCACAGTGACATTTATGGGTCAAGATGCACATTCAAATGCAAGTTGATTTTCACAGTCAGGAACATGAGACACAAGGACGCCTACCTGCAAAACCCTTAGGGCCGTCTGAACAAGAGAAAAAAAAACAAAAAACTCCAACAACAGACTTCAGTCCTGAATGGTTTCTATCTAGAGAAAAACCTAACTTTGTTGCATTTAAAGACATGACTTGCATCTAGAGTACAGAGTTTGCATTTCTCCCCTGGTTATGTTCTATGTAAAAAACAAAACAAAACAAAACAAAAAAATTTCCTTTGTGAAAGCAGCAGCAGTGAGCTGGAAATTTTAAGAAAGTGTTAGACTCAGGTGAAGAAACTTACCCAAGTGAGCAGATTTGCAATCAAGTTCGGCTTTGGGTTAATGAGTATTTTTTTCCTTTGGTTATGAGACCATGACAATTTTGTAAGAATCATACGAAGGTGATTCCAGTGATGATTAAAAGAGCCCCGACATAGTAGCAAATTTATATGCCAAAAATTTAGGGCATTCATTCACAGCTTCAGAAGAATAGAGCGTGACCAGAAGACAATTGTATTGATGGATTTCCTGAGTGTGAGTTAATGTATGTGAATCACTCATAACAGCCCCACTTAACAACAGTACATAGTAAGCATTCGGCAAATGTTTGCTACTATTATCTAGAGAATGTTTAATGTTTCTGTCGCAGAAAGACTTTATTATTCACCGTGCTGCGAAGGTGTCGTTTTAAAAATGGGCCAGCCCTTGGTTTGGACTTGGAGGAGCCTTTTATCAGAGGACAGTCTCAGCTGATAAGATGTTAGCATTGACTCAGGAATTAGGGTAGAAGGAAGTCCCAACCGCATCCTGGAAAGGCAATGGCTCCATGGAATGCCGGACACGAAGCGCTTCGGGGTTGGGTCCCTGAGCGCTGCCCTGAGCCAGGAGGGCTTCCCGGACTTTTCCAAGACCAGTGGACCTTGTAAGGACCTCTGTGATCAAAAGGCCAAGGTCGTCTCCCGTGCCCGGACACAGGACACTCTCCTGTGACACAAATAAAAACAAGTCTCCCAAGGCATTCCGCAACTCTTTGTGAAGATATTTTGGAAAATAATAGAAAAGCCAGCTTTTAGTAAGAATATGCAGCTGTGAAGGGGAGAACAAAGAAAAGCAATTATTCTTAGTTTCTAAAAAAGTTTGTGCTATCTTCATGGCAAAGCTGATTTTGATGAAGTGGAAATCACTACACACCCCACAGATTAGTCATGAAAGTGTGGGATTAAACGGTTTCATTACAATGCAAAAAAGGAACAAAATAACCACTAAATAATAGTCATTTTCAGTAACAGCTGGCCTAATGTCTTTCTACTTACACATGCAATGGTCAGCCCAATTTAAACGGGCATTCTTCTTCCATTATATGACTATTAAATGGTTTAAAAAAAATTTTACTTTGAAGGTCTATAAAATCACTAATTTGGCGTGACAGCATATATTTCTAAAACTCATTCTACATGTAAACTCTATGTTTCTCTTTTAATAAGACCCAGAGAAGCAGCATTCAAGCAATTAGCAGAGATTACGTTTTTATGGAAAACAATTTTTCATTTCATGAATGGAAGAGTGTCAAAAAACCAAAGTTTAAAAGAGAGGAAGAAGAAGATTTAGCTTATTCTAGGGGAGAAAGCATTTTCAAATGAAAGCATATGGAAATAACCACCTGAAGTTTTTATTTTAATTTTAAAAATTGAAGCCATTTTTTTAATAAAAGGGGACTTCCTAAATGATTTTCATAGAAGAAAACAAATGAATTAAATGAGCACAATTACTTCAAAAATGTAGATACATTAATTGAAAAAATCATCTTTTCTTTTTCTCTACAAGTACATGGACACATCACATCCCCTGCAAAACTGTAAACCTTTTAAAAGCAGGAACCCTGTCTCACTTATCTGAGTTTCTGTAACATCTAGTCTGAGCTTTTCCATCTAACTGTGCTCACTAAACATTGACTGAAGAAGCACAGAAGGCTAGGGGGAAGCTTTGTCCTTTCAATGATGTTAAAGACAGACAGCCTGAGACAAAGAGTTCTATCCCAAGAAAAGCAACTGTAGTTTTTTTTTTCTCACGGAGGGAAAAGAAGAAACATATGTCTGCCTCAACAACAGTTAAGCGGCACTGTTTAAAACACAAACTAAAAAGATTTCTATCTAAAGTGTCCTTCTGAAATAAGGAACTATCTCAAGGGAAGTGTTCACAGGAGAAGTTTCAGATGGTCCCGAGACCCGTCGCGGCAAGCTCTCGGTGCCTGTTATTCATCCCGCCCACCCAGGTGGCGGGTAGCTGCGCGGCTGTGCGAACCATCCTACTCTCTGCAGCTGCCGACGTCTCAACTATAGACATTACAGTCGGTGTCACTGGGCTTCGCCTACAGAGATGAGTAACACCAGTTTGCCACAGCTCTGCAAAGGGCAGGGCGACTCGGAAAGATATGCAGACAGATGCCACTGCTCAGGATCTCACTCGTCAGCCCGAGTTTTGTCTCCCATACAAAAACACCTTCTATCGCTAAAATGTCAGGATGAGACCGCTATTACTAATACCCTGAGAGCAATATTTTGAAAGTTACAATTAAACCTGTGCCCGAGGCACACCCACCAGTGGATGAGAGAATCTGCGGGGGTGTCGTGGAGCGGTGGTTTCCGACACTGGCCATCTCTGCAAACGTTCTGCACGTTGGAGGAAACACTCTGACTTCTCATTAATCACACGCTGCCTTCCCAGCACCAGAGGGCACGTGGTCGCATTTGCGATGTGAGGAAGTCATTCCCTGGACGGTCGGGAGGGTGGGAGTCCAT
>CM052548.1:79365112-79381021 GCA_028533065.1 Trachops cirrhosus
AAAAGGCCTCCTTTAGGGTCTTTGTAGAACGAAATTCTTTCCTGCCTGGCGACCTTCTCAATAGTCAAGGCACAGCCAGAACCCTGCCCCTTTGTTGGGTTCCTCACCCTCAGCCCCGGTGCATTTACTTCTCAGTGTGAAAGCTTCTTTCTCAGAGGGGTCCTTCCTGATTCCCCAAAGCAGGCCTTCCCGCAAACCCCTTCTTTTTACTCAACTCTATTTTCTTCTAAACAGTTGTTATAATTTAACATTTATAGACCTTCTCTTCTTGGTCATGTATTTGTCTATTTTCTGTCTTTTCTATTAGATTAGAATTCTAATGGTGTAGAAGTGATCTGCTCACCAGACTTATAGGAAAGACTGTATCATGAACAGATGGCTCGGGACAGGGTTCAAGCCTTGGGGCTCTACAGGAGGTGACCAGCTGATGCTCTCTCTCTCTCCCCCTTCTTCTCTAAAATCAATAAACAAACCCTCGGGTAAGGATTTAAAAAATACTGTCTGGGTACTTTTCTAAGGTTACAGTCATCCATAGACCTGAAGGAGTCAAGGTTTCCCAACTTCCAGTCATTCTCACCCCTTTGTTCTTGCTTATCACCAATGATACACTATTATTTGTAGATTCTCCTTTATATGTGTAGATCCAAAACCAACTGTAATTTAGGTCAGTGTGCATTTCATTGCAAATACTCTCACTTGGAATTGTAAGTCCAATTTACAGCATGCTTTGAAGTTCAAAAGTACCCAAAAAGATCGTGCCTGTCAGTTCAACTATAAAAACAATAAAATGCTCCCCCCTCCACGAGCCTCACCTAACACTTTAAAAGTGTTCATTAATAATGGTTTTATTGAAAATGGGTCAGAGGATAAGAAATTACTTGACGTATCACGCAACATTTCTGCTGGGTATGCTCTCTTCTGAGATGTTTTCCTGAAGAAGACATTTTCCTATTTCCCTAAGGGGTGTTTATTATCATACCCACCCATTTAAACCACTCAACTAAAACATTTAATATGGAATCTGAAGTCACTAAATTGAAGAAGTCCAACTAAAGTTCTTTACCATTTGACCTTTATTCTGAGTGCCACAATTATTTTCAGAGAAAAATGTTTACCCCTCGTGTTGCCCCTGTAAAGCAATGACGCCGTTTTTTGTGTGGCCTGTGAACATCGGGCTTGCTACTGTGGGGCCAAGCTTCAGAGAAATGTGGTCCTGGTGGCCTTCTGAGGACCTGGGACACAGAGCAGCCACAGCACCCATCACAGGGTGCGGCGTCGTGAGCACTGGTGCACCTCCGTTAGAAAGGTAACACTACATTTTGCCACACTTTGAATTTATTTGTGCAGTAATCCTATCTTGCCATCTATCTAATTAAGGTTTCTTTTCCAAATCATGGCAGATAAAGCTAATCTAATAACAGACTGAAAACCATATTAGTAAAACATTTAAGTCTGTTGCAAAGTTCTGAAACAATAGAAAAGGCCGTATAAAACATTCATATTTATTACTACCTAGCAGCCACAATTCTTCCGCTATAACTCATTTTCCAAACTGCAAGAAAACAGTTCACATTATAAAATATGAATGGTTTCTTAAAATAAGCTCTGTCTTCCAAGTAAAGTATTCGTCTTACAGGTTTTCGAAAGGACATGCTACCTGCTCTTTGACCTGATCATGTTTCTCAAAAATAACTTCGATCCAAAGACAGCTAGATTGGGACGAGTGGAGCAGGACAGACAGGACCAGACTTGTTTTCTGCCAGCCGACCGCGTGAGAAGTTTCCAGGGGTCACCATCATCAAACAGCTTTCCTTGTAGTAACTACCTCCTGTGTCCGCGCAACACTGATGCACGCGTTGGGATATTTATGGGGTGGCATTAAAGATACAGAACCTGTTTCTAGTTCAGCTATTGAGTAAAAAATACATGTGATAGTAATTTGAGAAAATTTGATGGCTATGCAATACATGTAAAGGCTCCCTATTATACATTTCAATATAATTTCTGGTAATCATAGCTTGACAAAAGCAAGAAGTTTTGGAAACACAGCGTGCTCTGCTAAATGTGGTCCAAAACTCTAACAGAGTGCGTGCCTGTTGACCCGCTCGGTATCACATGTTTACTCAGAATAACTCCCGTCCGGAACATTCATCCGTGCCCTGAACTGTCCATTTTCCAAATCAGCATTTCCAAGACTGTGTTTTCTGAAACATTCAAGAAGAGGCCTGTTGGGGGCGGGGGGAAGTGACATATTCAAGTAAGTTTGTGAACTGCTGCCCGCTGAACCACCTTTTTGGAATTCCACAGTGTACTGAGGCTTAATCAGAATTCTGAGACGCCCTGCACGGAAAGAACCTGCCTGGATTCGTCTCCCGCAGCATTTCCCAAACTTAACTAAACATGAGACAGCGCCCCCCCCCACCATGGGCCATTTACTAACATTCCAATAAACTTCAGCTTTGGAACCAGGGCTAGAAACATTGCTAAAATCATTACTGTAACTGTGAAGTCTTTTATTGTGCTGGGCAAAAATTATGCAATGCCCTGCTATGGCTGTTGGTTTACGAGATGGCGAGCACAAATATATATAATGCGATTTTGCTGTAATTCTGAACGCACACTTACACACACATCTGCCTTCTTCAAGGTGGGCTACCGCACCTTTGCTCAAAATTTTCACATGGAAAGTAGTGTAATCCAAGAGATTTTGAATTAAGAATGAATTTCACTTACAAAAGCTACACAGGTTAAGAAACAATGATATGAAGTAACAATACATTCATTTTAGTCTTATTCTTAATTCTTCCATTTAAAAGGGATTTTAGCAGGAAACTGATTCTTTGAAACATAATTCTTGCCAACAACCATTAATATTTATTGAACTGCTTGCTTTTATGTGACATTTTACGCCACTCTTAGGCGTATAGTTTTTTCCAAGTAGACTTCATTTCCTTGTGCAGTTTTAGGCCCACAGCAAAACCGAGCAGAAGCAGCGGAGAGTCCCCACGCACCCCACCCTGAGCGTGCACAGCCTCCCCCATCACCAGCACGCCCCGCCCTGTGCGAGCGGGGGGCAAGGGCGCAGTACCGCACCCCAACAGTCTCAGGTTCTGCTCCCATCAGACGAGGGGCACGTTTGCTGGGCCACACTCTGAAGGCTGGTTACATTATGTTCAAAGTACACGGCACGGTCCCCGGCACCTTAAAGAGGAAATTAGTACTAGGACCTGTAATGTATGTGAAATCACTTTTGTATCCTGTTGGCAAAATACCTTAGCGCCCGGTGCTCAAGGCACATTATTGTGTTTCCTGCTATGGCCTCTCGTGCCCATGTTTACTGTGTCCTGTATCCTGTATCCTGTATCCTGCTATGTCCTCTCGTGTGTACTGTATTCTGTTGTGGAAATAAAATGTAATTAGAAAGAATCATTATGATAATGCCTCATACTAAATGCTAGAATACTCCCCCCTTTAACCTGAGGAGTGTTTTCATACAGTATGATGGGAGAGAAGAAAGTTGCATGTAGTTCATCATAGGATCTTGGTTAATTTCACCAAGCTCAGCCTCCTCACATAATGGAGATATTTATTACTGCTCTCCTCACAGAATTAGGTTTAAGTGAGATGATTTTGAACAATCTTTAGCACAGTGCTTGGATGGCAGGAGGTACTCAATAAATGTTAATTTTCTTCTTTTTGTCTCTGAAACTAGGTGAGCACTCGATACAGAAATAACAAATAAAGCAAACCTTGTCTTTTTAGAGTGCGCAGCATATTCAATCTCACTTAAAAGCCGCAGTGGATTCTGTATTACTGTATACTTCACAGGAAGAGGGGTTAAAATATGGGCTTAAGGGAGGGGACCTGGAACCCCCAGGGCGGTTTTGTCACAGTACAGGCCCCTCCCCCACAGACCCCTGCAGGGTTGTTGTAGTATGTGTCCAGAACACCCACTGTGTGTTCTCCGTGGGCAAACATTGTTCCCGACTCCCTAGGGATGGTAGAGATTCCAGCGCACTGTCAAAAGAATCTGTTTTGGAATTCTGCTACTGAAGTTAGAACCTAAGAAGCTTGAAGGGATATCATTTCTTTTAAGAAAAACAAAAGAGGAAAATCCTACTCCGTCTAGGGGTACAGTCCGTCCCAGGCGCCAGAATCTAAGTCCCCAGTGCGGCGCTGAGTCAGACCAATGTCCGTCCCTGTCTGAGACACCGGAGCTCATCAGAGGGGAACCCTATCAATGTGCGGATCATAAGCACCAGGTGCGCGTCCGTGGCCATTTCAGGCAAAGCAAACGTGGAAAAGGTCAAGTTTCTGCCGGTTAGTCATCAGCTTCCCAGGGAAAGGGACAAGCCACCTGCTACTGTACGCACGCTTCATGGGCACCAGAGGCCATAGCAGGAAACGAAATAATGTGCGTTGAGCACCGGGCGCTAAGGTGTTTTGCCCAATTTCCTTTATTTTATTCTTCTACTGACTCTGATGAGGAAAAGGAGAGTCGGATGAAAAAACTCGCCCCAAATCACACCACTCACCCGCAGTGCAGGCAGGAGCAGCCGGGGGTCTGTTTGCTCTGGGACCACAGCGCCCCCCACGGGGGCAGGGGCAGCGGGAAGCGCAGCCGGTTCCTCCGCTCTCTGGGGCTGGCAAATGCAGCCCAGGCAGGGCGAGCTCTGAAGGAGGGATGGCGATGGCGTGCTCGTGCTGCGAGATATGGGCTCAACGCACGGACCAATTAGTTCACGACAAACTCCAGTAACGGTCGCCCTCGTCTTAACCATGGAAGGCAAGTTCATGATGATGTTTGAAAAATATGAAGTAATTTGTTAAGGGGTCTGATTTGCTCCCCCTGACACTAGGAAAACCCTAAAGCCCTCCACCACTTTCTAATTCTAACCATTTTCTTTCATGGAGAACATGACCTACACGTGTTGGTAGATCATTTTCTATAAATTATGTACAACACAAGTAGCAATATGTAATACCACTCCTTAAATAAATATGCATTATTTATCGTGTCACAGGTGAAGTATTGAAAGAAATGATATAATTTGCCGAGAGAATCCTATTTTGAAAATAACTTGTCCAGAAGTTGAACCTGTGCAATGCAGGCTTTTTCTGCTGTTTAGATTTTTTTTAGTAATAAATGTGTGTTATAATAAAATATTTCAAATAAACACTGCATTATTAATGTACCTTGTACCTGCCCCAGGGCAGCCCAGGCATAAATGGTTCATTTAAATTCTGGGCTCTTCCTGCAGCACGCACACAGGATTTCAGTGGTGCTCTCAGGGAGGGCTGAAGCTTTGTTATTCTCCTCTGTACACACGTGCTGCGCGCCCGGGCGGACGTACGGTGTTTCCTGGTCTGTTACCAAGTACAAACCTCTTTCCTCTTAATTCCATTCCAGGTATCTATGGTGAAACCAATACTATTTAGTACTGCTAGGCTTTTCCAAAGAAAATACACATAGGTGAATTCCTTCTCCAGTTCCCTGAGATTCCTTGTGTTTTGTTTTGCTTTTGTTTTGGGTTTTTGTTTGTTTGTTTCCTATCTTTCACTGGGTTGAAAACAATCCATTTTGAATGGCAACGGCAAAGCACGGGGCGTGAATTGTGTTACAGGTCTTTTCCAGGCCAAGAGAATGAGCATAACAGCATCATTCCGTGCTCTGGGACCCTGATAATCTGGAATCGCCAGAGAAGAAACAGATTGCTCGGGTCACTCTGAGCAATCCCTTTGTGCCACCACCGACGGAACGACAGGCACCGTGGCCTTCCCACTTCTCAAATTCATGTACATTGCATTATGTAGTTCCCATTAAATATTACCTAACCGTTAATTAAAAATTATGAAATGGCATTCATTCCAAAGTATTAATCAATACCTGCACTCCATTTACCTTGAGTGTGGAAATCAATTTCTAGAAGTAGTATTATCAGCTGTTTATCTTGCACATTTTTCTGGGTAAGATACATTTTTGGGTAATCTATGAAAAGCAGATTTCATGTCTAAAATTAGAAATCGTAAATTGCTTTTTAGCAGAATAATCATAAAATGGTTTTTATGAACAGCTTTCTAATAAAGCCATCTTTTACACTCTCACTATGCAGGATATCGATGTGTTATACTGTGTTGAAATGTAGTACTTCAGCAGGCAGAGACAAACTGGAGGTCTCTCTAGAGGTCCTATTGAACAAGCATTTCAACACAGTCATAGCATCCTTAAACAGGGAGGGCTTCATTTGTGGACTCCAACATCAAGGTCAGACGGATTCACTGAAAAGGCATCCAGGTGTGCCAGTCACCGGACAGACACCTGCCCAGGTGTGCAAGTCAGTGATGGAAGGAACCACGCCTCTTGGAGAGGTTCCTCACCTGCTGATAGGCTGTGGTTGCCTGGCCTCACTGAAGTAAGTCTCCAGTCTGAACAGGGGACTTTGGGAAACTAAGCAGGAAGGAAGAAGGTGATGGGAGAAAAATGGAAAAAAGAGTAAAATTGCCTATTTATGAACAACAAAAACAACAACAACAAAACCCTAACCCCACTTCTCCAGGATTCCTAGGAAGGCCCTATTCAAAACTTACACCTTAAAGGATGTATGCCTTAGGGACACACTTTGTATCCCCTTAAAATAGAGGACATTTAGAACAGTCATTTGGAGCACATGGTACTCCACAGCCTCGGTACTGCTCCCAAAAAGTTATGTAACGTAGGACCTTGGACAAGTTGCTTAACTGCTCTGTAGATCCCTTCATCACGTAAAGGTGGGTGGTAATCATAGTATCTCTGAGGGTTGAGGTCAAGATTAGATGACACGTATGGGAAGCGTTGACATCAGCGTCCAGTGTTTGGTGGGTCTTCAATAAAACTTAGCTACTAGTATCAAATATTCTTGGCAGTTTGTGGAACTGAACCTTTGCTGCTTAAACAGGGTTAGAGTTTTACTGGCAAAATATTTCTCAGACATCCTCTTTACTCCCGACAGTGCTGTAAATTGTGCAGAAGCTTCCATCACTCTTTACTTAGATATTATTGGTGGTATTTTGAGCAGAGCACTTCACTAGGCAATGAAGAATGTTTTCTTCCAGTCTTTCCTGTCCTCTCCTTTCTATCTGTCTGTCTGTCTGTCTATCTACCTATCTATTATCAACCTATCCTCTATGATTATGTTCCCAAGGACCTTGCTATCAAGGGGAAGAGGCAAAATGGAAAGACACCAAGCGATTAAAATGGCAGTCAAGTTTAACTTTGTGACATTATAGAGTCCTGAGTGAGAGTCAGGAGGGTAGAGGCAAACCAAGAAACTCCAGGGAGAAGAAATGGCAAGGACAAAGGCTAAAAGCAGGAGTTGTGATGGGTTGAATTGTGTGCTCCCCCAAATCTCTATGTTGAAGTTCTAGCCACCAGTACCTCAGAAAGTAACCTTATTTTCATACAGGGTTGTTGTAAATATAACTAGTTAAGATGCGGTCATACTGATGTAGGGAAGGCCAAGGTGTCTGTCCCTTCGTCCACTGTGGCACAAAGTGATTGCCAGGAGTGACCAGTCTGTGCTCACGTTTTCCTCTCTGGTGATTCCAGATTATCGGTGTCTCAAACCACAAAGTGGTGCTACTATGTTAATTTTCATGGCCTAGAAATGTCCTGTAACAGAATTCAAGCCCCGTGCATTTTGTTGCCATTTAAAATGGATCATTTTCAACCCAGTGAAAGATAAAAAACAAACAGGAGATCTTAGGGAACTGGAGAAGAAATTCATCCATATGTGTTTTCTTTTGAAAATACTCGCAACACTAATCCAATGACCTGTGTTCTCATGAAAGGGGAATTCGAACTCAGGTGCACGTAATGGGCGGGAAGGGCAGCAGCGATGTGCTGATGAAGGCGCAGGGGTGCGCGATGAGGGGCACTCCAAGCGAGACGTAGGAAGGAGACTACAGGATTTAGGAGAAACACACTTCCAAGAATTTACCTGTTAGCTCTAACACTGTGCAAAGATGGGTGTGGAAGAGTATACATTACAGCACTGTTTGCACTAATAAAAAGTTTAGCATTCATCAAAATAAAATGTTATGGCTGTTTCTATACAGGGGAAATTATGTAGTTATGAAAAAGAATGAGGGAGACTTTTTTTCTGTGCTAGTGGGGAAGGGCTGTGTATTGTTTCACAAAATGAGACTTTCGGGGGAAGCTGTCAGTGTGCCCAAGGCAGAGAGAGGGAGCAGGTCCATGCCAGCGCAGGTGGCAAAGGGACATGCCCTCTGCAGTGGATTTAAAAACACGCACGGCACTCACCACAACTGGCACACTTCTTTTCATTGTGCACCGGTGCTCCCTAAATGCCGGTGATGAAGTCCTCCTCCCTGACAAAACTGTTGTTGGTCTAAGTTTGAGACAATTGCTGAAGTCACTGTGGTTTCAAAATATACATAAACTTCAAAATAGCACATTTTCACTTCTCCCCCCTTAACAAATCTTCTGTTCTATCCAGGAGTTAACTCAGAGAACTTCCAGTTGTAGAGCAGGCCGCTGGCTCCTGGCTCCTGTTGATTCTGGGAGCGAGGACTCAAGCTCTGTCTTCACCTTTTCCATCACTGTGCCCTCATTGCTTATTTCGCATCCCCTGGTTACACGTAGGAAGTGGGGGCACAGAATGTTTTCAGAAGGGAGCTTGGAAAATTCTGAACCATCGTGAGTGTGGGAAGTCCTTACAAAATGTAATGGAAATTTATAATGACTTTTCTGGTGAAGGTGTGTGAGTGGAAAGTTCTTGACCGGATATAGATCTGAAAGCTGCTAAAATTTATCCCAAAAGAAAAAAAATACCTAGAAATGATCGCAATTTCTGGAAGTTTTTGTGGAATGGGGTTATATGAATCACTGCCTGACTTTTCCTTATGTTTAAGAGTTTTTCTAATTGGTGAATGTTGTCCTATGTGAAGGAAGCTTTCCAAGATCAAAATTAATAAAAAATATACTTCAGCCAACAATAAGCAAGTGTGTATGTGTATGTATGTAAGTATTTTGACAAGTTTGACTATAATTTCAATTAAATCCAACAGTGGAGAATCATGGATGAGTTTGCAGAAGCTACTGCTTAACACAGAACTATTCACCACTGTGACAGACAGTATGTGGGCACAGACTTTTTTTAAAGAGCATATGTATGCTATTTAAAAGGTATTACCGTATCTTGCAGCATATAACGTGCACCCATGTTTGTGGCGCAAACTTCCAGAAAAAAATTTTGTTTTAATTTTAATTAATTCATTTATTTATATTTAGAAACAATATTGATTATTGTATTCCAGGGTATTATTTTGCATATGGGTATCTTTATTGCTTTATAGAGTTACACTTTTAATATATAAGCATAAATAAAAGAATTAAAAACATTTATATAGATACAGAATTAGTAGTACCCATGTGTAATGTACATCCTTATTTTCCCCTCAAAAATTTGGGCAAAAGAGTGCATATTATATACAACAAAATATGGTAATTTATTATTTTTCCCTGTATGTACCATAGTATTAATTTACCTACTTTTAATTTTTTTACTGAAATATACATACATATGAAGTGAAATAAACCTTCTCACATCTTATATTTCTGTCTTGAACATTTTTATTTTATTGCCAAAATCAAAGGAGTGTGTTTAAAAATTATCTCCTATGTCTCTGTGCAGAAAGTGTGTGTGTAGAAAATGATTCCATCCATTAACAAAAAATGTACCTGTAATATATACATTCATAATATATGTATAAATGCCAATACTATTCACATTGGCCCTTGAATATGAATAGAACATTTTGGAAGGATGCACCATAATATGTTTCTCTTAGGGAATGAGATTAGGAGAAAAAAGAAAAGGAAGCTTTTAGTTTTCTTTGTCTATCTTCCACTCTATTTGCATTTGAAACAATGCTCATATACTATTCCTGGTAACATTTTAAAGACTAGTTTAAATTTTAAGAAAAGTGACCTAACATTCAACACCCACAACGGCTCAGAGTTTACCAAGAGACGATGCTGGCGTGCCCGAGAGTGTGGGTCCTGGACGCTCTCCAGCTGAGTCGGGAAGCCGGTGTGGTGGTGTGGCGGAGCTCTAGAATGTGGGTTGGGCCGCGCTGTCTCACCTACCTGGGCACCCCTTTCCACTGCCCTGAAATAGGAACGAGAGCAACACCCGCCTGAGAACTGACGCAAGGACGGAATGAGTTCATGGCACTCAAGTACTTGGAACGGCACTTACTGGTCCTCTTAATATTCCCCACTAGTGAGGTTAATGTCTCACTTTAAAAAGAAGAAAATATAATCACTAAGATCCTTGGGGGAGCAGAAGAATTAAAGGAGTTGATGAACAGCCTAGAGATCAAGCCGCATTCCTCCCGTCCAGGGCTCTCCCTGCTTTTCCAGCGAAAGTCCGAGGGCTGAGAGCCAAGGTCAGTGAAGCAGGTAGACCGGGCACAGGCAGCAGAGTGGAAGGGGTAGGACCAGACAGAGGGCGCCACTGATGTGATGCACGGCTGCATCTCACAAGCAGGCTGGGAATGAGGGCAGACACTGGAATGCAGGTTTTTGGCTGCTGAAGCCCTGCACAGACAAGGCGTGGCCCATGTAGAATTTGTGTAATGAACTTGAAAGTTCATAGAGACATCTATAATCTGATGGCAGATAGCTAAGATGATGTGTTAGGTTATCATTCTAAGCACTTTTGATACATTAATTCATTTAAGCTTCACAACAATAATCTTCTATAATAAGTACTATTATTATCCCTGTTAAAAGATGAGGAAACTGAGGTGCAGAAATGACAAGAACTTGCCCAGGTGGTTCAGCTCTACAGCCTCTTAACCACGACAGTAAATCATTTCTAAGTAATAATGAAGATCTATATGTTCAAAAAACGCTGAATGCTATCACCTGACAGCTGAAGTCTTTGAGGCCAATGACAGAAGGGAAGAATAAGAAGAAAAACATAAACTCATCTGGAAAGGTAAAATGCAGTTGCTGGGGGTGCAGAAGATGGCAGCATTGATGACCGAGAAGGGGCCACACGGAAACCAGACACTACACGCTGAGGAAGGCCCATTGGCCAATGCCCAGGGAAGCGGTGAGCGTGTCCACCCAGGAAGAGTTGGCTCTCCCTCGCATGTTTCTTTCCATTGCTCATCGCCCACCCCAGTAGGGGATGTGGGAGTCCGACCTCACTCGGAATATGTGTGCCCTTAATTTGGAGGGATGTTCTCCCCATCCTTGCTTGCTGAAATTGCACAGCATCTGTAAGGCTACCATAAAACGTTATGTGTTGTAAAACCTTCCCCAATACTTTCATTAGAAACTAGAATTAATTTTGCCTCACTTTGTGTTGCCTAGACTCTATTTTATAATATTTCCCCTAAAAACAGTAAGCTCATTAATGAAAATGGGGATAAGTGACTGGAGGTGTCCAGGAAAGAATACGGATAGAAAAGGAGAGAAGAGAGGAGAAACTGATTTGAAGAAAAAAGTAGATAGTCTTGAATTATTCATGATATAATTTTGATAAATTTTAACAGTCACATTAGAATGCATAACTTTTTCAAATCCACGTGTATTGGGGGGAAGCCAAGCAGTTGCCTCTGTTTTACAACAGGCGAGGAAACGTGCAGGACCCAGGGGGAAGCCGGATGCCCTTCCAGCAGCCAGTGGCCGTGGACACAGTTAGACCAGGAACAAGAGCGGAGGACCTGAAGCCGCTCAGGGACAGGAAAGGGAAGCCTTCCTTAGGGAACGTCGTCCGGTCCCCTGGAAAATTGTCCTTGAGGCAGAGCATTTGTTTGACTGGGTCATCAGTAACCAGTTTTCTGATCCGATTGAAAGAAATTGAAATGACTTTACTTATTAGAAACTGGTCCAGTATTACATAAAAATGAAAAGCAGGAAACCAAACTATCCCTGCCAGCCAATGTATCAGTACTGTGCGGGTTCGAGGCTCAGAATATCGTTGACCTTGAATTTGATTACAGTTTTTAATCTTTATCTTTAATTAGTCAATGACCATTTACTACCCATACTGTTGGGCAGCCACTGGAGCATTTTATCCTCCTTTTCCACCCTATCTGGGTTAATAAAAAAAAGGAGAGAAGAGGGTAAAAGAGTAATTCGAAGGGGGCAAAAAAGAGCCTCTTAGAATAAATTGGGCAGACTCAATGTGTAAGAGCATTCAAGATGAAGAATATAAAGCACTTAGTTGTTGATTGTTCTGTGACTCACTTCAGCTCTTTCATTATGCAGCTGACATGAGACATAGCTGGGGTTTTGTTTTGCATCTTCATAATACTAAAATTATTTGGTGGAAAGCATACATTAACATCGTGACTCGATGCCCTAATAAAAGAATAGTCTCGGGTCTATGCCCAGGCCAAGGTCAGGAAGAAAGTTCTGTGCTCGGATTCCTGGGATGCCAGTATTTATGAGAAAGAGCGCAAGGGATGTTGGTTCCAATGCTGTACATAGAAGTAAAAAATAAGCTGCTGAGCAGTCAGCTTCCTGGGCCAGGGCATAGAGCTCTGAGCAGATTTGGGGGCATCAGGGACCGAGTTTGTGACTGTGGGGTAGGACTGATAACCCCACTTACCCGTGAACCTGACTGGAGGTGCCTTCCCCACAGAGGCGATCTGCTAGCCCCACCGCCAGGGCTCTGCCCTGCGGAGATGTGACTTCTCGCAGGATCTGCCGCAGACTGAGTGGTGTTGCTCTGGGACGCGGGCCATGTTTCCCTCACACCACCGACTGGTGCAGAGCCTCCCCTGCACACGACCAAATCTTGGTCTGTTTGGGCCTGATCAACACTGCAGGCCTCACCCTGATGAGGCCCCACCCAACCACAAAGGTGCGTGAGCACCCGGTGGGTGGGTGGCAGATGGACTTGGTATACCTTGGGACATTTGCTGAGTGGCCTCGGACCCAGTAATCTTGAGAACGAAGTTGGAGGCATTACATACCTTACACACCTAGGGCCTTAAGACCATAGTAATCAAAACAGCAAGGTGCTGGTTTAAAAATAGGCATATAGCTCAATGGAACAGAACAGAGAGCCCAGAAATAAACCTACATCTTTATGGTCAGTTAATATTTGACAGAGGAGGCAAGAACATAGAGTGGGGTAAGATAGTCTATTCAATAAATGGTGTTCAGAATATTGGATAGATATATGTAAAAAATAACACAAACTACCTTCTTACAACATACAAAGAAATAAACTCAATGGATTAAGGATTCAGATATTAGACTTGAAACCATTAAAGTCCTAGAAGAAAACATAGGCTGTAAAACCTTGGACATTTCTCATAGAAATATTATTTCTGATATATCTCTGCAGGTAAGGGAAAGAGAAGGAAAAATTAACAAATGGGACTACATCAAACTAAAAAGTTTTTGCACAGGAAAGGAAACCATCAACAAAATTAAAAGTCAACACTTTGACTGCAAGAACATATTCAGCAATGATATATCTGATAAGCAGTTAATATCCAACATTTATAAACAGCTTAACAGTGAAAACACAAAACAACCCAATTAAAAAATGGGCAAAGGATCTGAATAGACACTTCCTCAAATAGAACATACAGATGGCCAATGGACAAACGAAAGGATGCTCAACATCACTAATCACCAGAGAAATGCAAATTAAAACCACAATGAGATATCACCTCACACCTGTCAGAATGGCCATCATCAATAAATCAACAAACAACAAGTGCTGGGAGGATGTGGAGAAAAGGGAACCCTCATGCACTGTTTTTGCAGATTGGTGCAAAAACACTGTGGAAAGCAGTGTGAAATTACATCAAAAAATTAAAGATGGAACTGCCTTATGACCCAGTGATCCCACTTCTGGTATTTATCCCAAGAAACCCAAAACAATGATTTAAAAGAAAAAATGCACCCCTAAGTTCATAGCAGCATTATTTATAGTTGCCAAGGTTTTGAAGCAGCCAGAGTGCCCAGCAGTAGATGGGTGGATAAAAATATGCGGTGCATTTCCACAATGGAATACTGCTCAGCTATAAAACAGAAGGAAATCGTACCCTTTGTGACAGCATGGATGGACCAGGAGAGTATTACGCTGAGTGAGATGAGCCAGAGAAAGACAAATACCATATGATCTCACTCATACGTGGAGTCCAATGAGCAAAATAAACTAACAAACAAAACAGAACCAGACTCAGATACAGACAACAGACTGACAGCCGTCAGATGAAATGGGGATTGGAAAAACGTGAAGGGATTAAGCGAAGAAAACAAACAAACAACAAAACAAACTCGTAGACACTGACAACAGTGTGGTGACCACCAGAAGGAAATGGGGTGAGAGGAGGTAAAAAGAGGGTGAAGGGGGGCCAAATGGTGATGGAAGGAGCCTGGACCGGGGGTGGGGAGCACACACCTCAATGTACAAATGATGTGTTATAGACTTGTGCACCTGAAATCTACATTTTATTAACCGATGTGACCTCAGTGAAGTCAGACATTTTTTAAAGAGATGAAAAAAAGACATAAAAAGTGATATATTCATTGCAGAACACATATATTAATTAATTAAAGTAATGAATGGAGTCAACAGAAACAATCTACGTACATTGAAGCGTGGAAGCCTATGGGTTTTTGCAGATTTTCAGAAACAGATGGAGACCGCTGAGTCATTTCAGCCCACTGATACTATGGGTCATGCACACTCAGCATTGAGTGAAATGTTGGAGAAGTCACAACTTTATTTAGCTTTACATCTCTATCTGAAGTAAAATAATTTAGCATTTATAAGCCAGAGTGGGTGAAATCTCCACTTGAATTTTGAAGTGAACACACTCCATCACAAAATTTTAAGATAACCAACATAGCCAATGAACTTCAGTCCTGCGACATTCTTTGCCGTTCGGGCCACCACACTTCTAAGAGATCCCGAAAACCCTTGGGGAAAGCCTCGTAAAAGGAAACGGTACAGCTGCCTGACCAGGATCGAAACAGTTAGAGTCTGTGGTTTCGAACACTGTCAGTTGATAGAGCCGAGTTCAAGAACCGAAAAGCAGAACGTGGGTTTTTACAAACTGCCACCCCTTATGTGACTGCCAAATGGATGCATGCTGGACTTTTGAAAAGGCCTCCTTTGGGAGAAGAACATGACAGAAGAACGAGGGAAAAACCTACTTAATATTTTATGGACTTATTAAAAGAAAGTCTCTCCTTTCATTAACTGTGGAAAAAAACCCTCCATTAATACAGAAACTGCGGCAACCAGCTGGAGGGGCCAGATAACTGCACCTCCCAGGACGACAATATCACCCTATCAGCGATCGGTTTTCTGAATTTTAACGATAGTTTTCTAACGGGGCTCATGGCTCAGCGGGGGACAGTAAAACTTTACACTATCTGTTTAAGAATGCCTGTCTCCTTGGTGCATGTTTCTGATTAGAGTTCTGCTCTAGATTCGTCCAGAGACTGACTTACCCCAAACTCTTAGTGAAGCGGCCTTCAAAAGTAAGGGGAAAAGGGAGTTCTGTGCAGAAATTAAAATGGGATTTTGTCAAGTGCTGTTGTGTTGAGTAATTTCTCAACTTATTGTGGAAAGATTTTGTGAACAGACAACTTCCCAAAGATTGTCATCTGGAAAGCTTGTGTGTCCATGAGCCACTCGGGTCATATAAAATAAGGAGAGTAAGTTGTGGGTTTCATGTGGGATGTACTCATTCTAAAGAACCAACTCACGGGAATGTGCTGATTTTATTTATTTATTTATATTTTTTATTTTAGATTATTCAGTACAGTTTCTATCCTTTATTCCCATTCCAGCACACCCACCCATCCCTCCCATTTCCAACCCCCCTAGTTTTGTCCATGTGTCCTCTGTATTTGTTCCTGTA
>CM052548.1:79381121-79411745 GCA_028533065.1 Trachops cirrhosus
TACTTGTTTCTTTGTTTTGTTGTTTAGGTTCCTGTTAAAGGCGAGATCATATGGTATTTGTCTTTCGATGCCTGACTTATTTCGCTTAGCATAATGCTTTCCAGCTCCATCCATGCTGTTGCAAAGGGTAGGAGCTCCTTTCTGATTTTAAAGTGGAAGGTTAAGACCAAGGGGAGAAAGAATTGTCACCATGCATTTTAAAATCAACCTTAGATAATTAAGTATTTTCATCACAAGTGACATAAGATTTTGCTCACAAAGTTTTAAAGTTACTTATGTTCAAATGTGCTGAAAATTTGTCATTGCTCCTTACATCCGTGCGCATCGGTTTGGGTCCACACTCGACTTCTTTCTTTCTAATGACTGGAACATAGAGCACATGCTTTCAGAAGCCTGTAGCCCTCTGACTTAATGAACAAATATTTGTGTCAATGTTTGAATACAAAGAAAGATAAAGCAGGGGTCAAATTTAATCCTTAGAAATACAGACTTTTAAGGTATCTGAGCTAATAAAAATATACTGAATATTAGCTTCGCTATCAGTTGCTATAAATTAATCCATCCACCACGCCTCAACAGGTCCCAAACATATTGAAGGAGGGATTTTTCCGGTAATGTAAGAGGCACTAAGCAGATGCGCTTTGTACCAAATGATTTCATATTTCAATGTGACAAAATAGATGAGCCACATAAAGCCTAATTTCAGTTGCAAATTGCAAGCTGGAATAAGTTCCAGAATAGTAAACAATTAGCTGCTTTATTTTCTTTTTAATAAGACTAAATTACCAGATAATATCTACTGGCATCAACTTGGCTAATAAAAATCTGTTTAATAGGATTTGCCATTTTTCCAATTGCGATCGTGATCAGCTTTGCATTTTGATTATCTCTAAACTTTGCCTCAATTTTCTCATAGAACAGCTCTCAGTGGTAATTGCTTTAACATTTATTCCAGGTCAAGTGGTTAAGTATGAATAATGATCTGTCAAAAATGTACAGTAATGCCGTCAGCAGAGCAATTACCATTTAGCTGGAGATTATCATGGCAAAAGAGCACATTAACTGGGCACAATAAACAGAACAACAGAGGAAAAGGGGGCAAAGGGACTGACTGTTTGCAAAACCTGTGTGTGTTGTCTGTGTTCCTGACAGATATTAATTGTCCTTCAAGACCAATTAACCATACCCCCACAATGGTCTTCCCAGCACACAGCGAATTAGGAACTTTTCATTACTGATAAAAGAAAGGCAACTGTTTACAGAGCCTGCATTTAATACTCCCCCAAAGCTTGTCTCTCTGCATCAGCTGCAATGGTGCTTATTTCTGCGCTTCCTCATTTCTCCCAGGAAGGCCCACCACGGGGTGGTATTAGTTGTCTATGGTAGCGAATTGCAGATTAAATTAATGCTAATGGGAGCTGACAATACGGGCTCTTGCTGTCAATATTACTACAAAGCCCCAATTTTTCAAAGTGTCTTTCTGGAGAAGAAGTGATGAATAAGGCTGTAACTCACTACAGTGCGACTTGGGGGGGAAAGGTGGTAAAAGGGAAATATGGTGTTTACCCAGCCAATCCAGTGTGGTTCAGTTGCAACCCCCCTTAATATCTGGGGTGAAGGGGGACCTTCAAACCCATCTTGAAGAGCAGATGAAAACGGCTTTTTGCTTAGAGGTAACTCTGTAGCTAGCTAACATGCCAGTACTCTTCTTGAGTAACTCTTGTGGAATTCTGAAACAGGCAGCTGTCAGATTTACCTTCTACTTTCACTGACTTACGTGAAGTCAAAAGAAATACGCTCAGATTTTAATTGTGGTGGAAGCGCACTCAGCAAAGTGGCCACAGGTCACCAAAAACTGTTCGTGTTTACTCCTTCGCTCAGAAAATGGTTCTCTGATCCTAGCCTGTGCACAAGGATAGCGTGTGTGCAAAACTGTGTGTCACACGGATTTGGGATTGAGTCTCATGGCTCCGTCTCTCGCCAGCTGCGGCTTCTGACAACTTTTTAGCCTAGGTCTCAGGTTTTTCATCCGCAAGTGGGATGATGATACATGTGACATATTTGTATATACATTATATAAAGGTATTTATAGACCATACCTGACCAACGGCCCCTTTCCTCCATACATCTGCTTTTCCTTCATCCTCACTGGTCTCCCTGATCCGGTTTGCTATCACTGAACCTTTATTTACAGAACTCTCTAGAAATCTCTTCATGCTATACTCTATCTCACATCTGTCAAGTTCCATTAGGATGTGGTTTGAAATCCTTGCTATTGCTTCGAAGCCCGGTCTTGGCTGGCTTCTGTTGTCGGCTGCTGTATCACACTCTCCCCCTGTCTTTTTCTATTGGGGGCTATTAGCTGGGCACAGGGCCCTGTTCCCTGTCTTCTCCTGCAGGTATTTGTGGCGTATGCCTAGGCTCTGGCCAATGGGATGACAGAAGAGGTGATGTGTTCTACTTCTAAGGCTTCTCATTAAACTGACTGGACCCCCTCTTGTGTCTTTCCAGCCGGAGATGACAAGAACTGAACTGCTTTTGGACCAGAGATTGAAGCCCTCGCGTCGAGGAGGGCAGAGGCCCTTCCTGTGCACTGGCGCCCCTGGTGTGCTCCTTCCCAGACTGTTATACCACGGAGAGAGAAGCTCCTATCACATCTAAACGCTTTTTTTGGTCATCTTTTTATTATGGAAGAGTGAACAATACCCTAATTAATCTGTCCCCTAAGGGTTATTACCTCACTCCTCTTCTGCTCCGACAAACTCCCTTCTGCTCCTCAAAGGTAGTCCTCACTGTGTCATTTCTGGGCTTTGCACACACTGTTCCTTTTCTAGGCATTTATTTCCTCTCCTCTCCTTTGATCTTTGACTTGAAACTCCAGTGTAACCCTCAGGTCTTAATGGAAGGACGCTTCCTCTGGGAAGTCCTCACTCAGGGACTATCTCTGCCATCCCACACTATGACAGGGACACCTGCCACACACTCCCAAGGCACCCGGTGCTTCACCGGCTGTGCACAGACCCAGCGTTGCTTTGATCCTGTGTTCAGTTCTCTCCAGGGCCGGGTGGCAGGGACGGTCTGTCTTCCTCCCTGTTTCCCCCATTGCTTTGCATGACGTCTGGCACATTAGAGACCCTCCATACATCTTTGCTGCATCAAACCCAGTAGAAACTCAGCATGACCAAAACCCAGTTAATTATCTCCTCTCCTTATCCCCCGACTGTTCTCTCGCCTGTGATTTATGTCTTAGTTAATGGCAATTCCTACTCTCCGGATACCCTGAATAGAAAACGTAGTATATCACTCCTTAGTTCTTCCCTTCCCTCACTGCTCAATCTAACTGAACACCAGGTTATTTTTAAGATATCTCTGAAATGCCTCCTGAACAACCTTGACATTGGGTTCCCCCTGTCAACTTTGTTCTCTGCCCGGGACTACTCTAGTACAGGTTTCCCATGGATGCCCCCAAAACAGTTCTTCCTGAGCCCAGCAGTCTTCCCATGTGTAACTGCTCTCTGTGGCAAGCCCTGAACGTGGCTGTCTGTGTTCATCTTTAAGTCCCCCTCACTTTATCTTTCTACCTTTACCTCTTTCCTGATCTGGATCTAGGACAGTAGTTCTCTCGCGCTGAACTAGAGCAGCTGGTTACAAATGAAGAGGGTTAAGTTCCCACCATTCTGGGTGGAGGAATCGGAGTGGGCCAAGGCGACAAACACACGCCAGTGAACTGAGAAACACTGTTTGAGAAGCATCGGTTTAACCCAAATGCAATTCTTGGTGTAACCCAGATGCATGCACCATGCTCTTTTACACTGATGAGCACATATCATTTTCGTTTTCTGGAAATACTTTTTTCTCCAATCAAGATCAAATGTCTCCAAACTCTGTAGGGTTTTACTTACTCCATCAGAGTTATTACCGAGGTCAGAGCACTGAAGCCTGAAATGTCTGAAGTCATAAATTTGAATTTTTTTTCTGAAGGCAGAAAATCAAAAGAGGGCTTGGAGCATGGAATTGACATATTTTGAGCTTATTTTAAGAACATTAATCTGTAAGTAGCATGTAGGAAAAATTGTAAAAGGAAGAGATTAGCCAGAAAAAGTTATATTATTACTGAAAAGAGATTTTTAATAGAAGAGGTGGCAGTGAGAAAGTAAGAACAGTATAAAGAAGAATAAAAGATGCCTCCAAATTCCCCAGCCTGTTGGGGGATATGGTGGCACCAGCCAGAGAGAGACAGGTGTCAGGACCACAAAAACAACAGGGAAGGTAAGAGACTAGACCAGTGAATCTCAAAGAGGGATTCATGGACCAATACCATCAACAGCTCATCTTAACTTGTTGGAAATGCAAATTCTAACAAATTAGAAAGAGTAACTGTTAATTTGAAAGTGAAACTGTCAATCAACTTAATAGACAACTTCAGATAAAGATTATCATTGTGCCCTGGTTGGTGTAGCTCAGTGGATTGAGCACAGGCCTGTGAACCAGAGGGTCGCTGGTTCAGTTCCCGGTCAGGGCACACGCCTGGGTTGCCGGCCAGGTCCCCAGTAGGAGGCACATGGGAGGCAACCACGCATTGATGTTTCTCTCTCTTTCTCCCTCCCTTCCCCTCTGTCTATAAAAATAAATAAAATCTGAAGAAGAAAAAGATTGTCATTGCCTTGCCTGCATCTTCCTCTGCACCGTGTCGCGCTGGGGAAACGTAGCATACAGGGTACGCCTCTCTCAGAGAGAAGACTAAGGACCCATCAGACGGCAATGGGAGTCCATCAAGGGCAAGTGGCTCTTCACTGTCTATAACGAAGCAAATCTGAATGCGTCAGTCTCCAGTCTGACACTCCAGCCCTCTTCCATCTTGCCATGAACCTTCCTCGCTGCTTTTCTGATTCCTCCAATGAGTCCTCTAATTTTACTTAACTTCTCCCATCATGCCATGCTTATTCTAAACTCTACCATTTGGTCAGATGCTTTCTACCGTACTACTTGAAATTTACCAGCCTCTCCACCTATCCAGGGCTCCTTCTCCTCATCGTTCCTCTCATCATCGTCATTGTCATCAGAGATACTCTTTGTTGATTGTTTACCATGTTTGTGACACCGTCCAGCCTTCACATTCATTAGCCCACTTAGGATTTGCAAGAGCAGTGTGAGGTGGGTATTCTTGATCAGAGCCCATTTTTAATTGCCTCTCTTCCAAGGGACCTCCTTTAACCAACTGAATCCCAGCAGTGCCACCTCCTTTGAATTAAAAAACAAGAAGGAAAGAAATGCACATTCTTGTGTCTTACTGCACACGTACCGAATCAGAAACTCTAGAGATGGGGCCCCACCCTCTGTGTTCTCACAAGCCCCCCAGTGGATCTGAAACAGGTTGGTGTCTAGAAGCCACTGGCCAAGATGGAGCGCTCCGCTCAAGCAGGGTCCCAGTCATCCCCACCCCTCCCCGCACCCCCAGTGACGTCCACATTCTCTGGCAGGGCGAAGGTGCCCAATAAATAACTGCAGTGAGTAAATAATATTAGCTGCCAATTTTTGAGACATTATTTTGTTTGCTGTATGCTAAATCATTGCATGTATATGAAGAATTAATCTTCACAATAATCCAACGAGGTAAGACCCTTTTTGTTTTTCACAAAAAAGAAAACTTCTGGGAGGTTAAAACTCTGGGTTAAAATCCCATAGCTGATGGACAGGTGAGGACTCAGTGAGAACTCAAGTTGACAACGGCCAATACAACAGCCACCTGGCATGAATGAGTCAAAATTATACCTTGTTTTAGTCAGATCAGACAAAAACACATTTCAGTAGCTAGGGTAGGTGTGCTGTGAGATAAAGATGGTGGAGAACCGCTGTGCTAGACAATGGTGATGAAAATAAGACAGAACGATGAATGAGATGCAGGGGAATTTTGAGGTGAAACAGAAGAAAGAGGGCATCGGTCAAATCATCGGGCCTTTGTCTCAATAAAGGAGGAGACAGACTCTCTGTGGTGAGCGGACAGGGGATGGAGAAGAGAATCTGTGACTCACTGGAGTCGAGTTGTTCAGAGCGGCTGAGGACCTTCCCGGGGCCCCACTGACTTCTGCGGGCTGCGTCCTCGTGAGTGGTGCAGTGATGACGACTTCAGACACCTTCCCCTTTGAAGCAATGTCAGAATGAGTTATGGGCTTCTTTCAACCGTGTCCCATGGAGGAAAGCAACCACCTGAGGTTTTTGTGTATATTTTCCTCCCCAGAGCTTTTGTAATTTGCCAAAAGAGAAAAGTGATTTGAAAGAAGGGAAACAATCTGATTCTATGCAACAGGTTGGCTAAATAATAATTTTATATTCCATGATATAAACTTTGGTGACAAATTCTATACTCATGTGAAAATTAAAAGCTAATCTCTATATGATGGTTATACAAATATTTGGAGTGAAAACCTTAATCAAAATAAGCTGAGTTTAATTGTACAGGAGTCTTTTTTTGTTGTTTTTTTTGGGGGGTCAATTAGAGTACAATATAGGGAAATCAGTCTGATTGAATGGAAGTACTGTTTAAAATAGATTTGGGGATTATTCTGGAATATGCTGTTGCAGAACAAGCCCAGATAACACATTAGGCACAATACTGACTTAATCACACTGTTAAAATTCTAAAAGTTCCAAGCTCCGTGGTGTTAGCTGTGATGTCAACTTATTCTTTCTGTCTATTCATGATGCTAATAGAGGTCTCCAGACCCAGGATGAGTTACAAACAGGTTGACATCAGGTTAGAATTATACACTGCTGGTTTTCATGTCATTGGATTCTTATTTAAAATAAGGTATTTAGCTTAGCTTTAAAAAACAGTTCACCTTAATTTCCATTCGTATTCTGACATTCATGTTTCTTTTTGTAATCTTTACATTAATACCATCAATAGAAGTTGCAAATTTTATGCAGTGCTTATTAACCATCGATTAATACTTCCCTTCGCTAAAAATCCTAAAATTGCAGTAACCTCTTTAGCATTCCAGTCACACACACACACACACACACACACACACACACACACACACACACACCGTCCACGTTAGAAGGCAGGACAAGTAACCCATGGCTGTGCTACTGCAAGTGAGAACAGAGAGCTGAAGGGTACAGTCACTCATGAAATAATAAATCGCCCCCTTGTATGCTCACAAAATAGGTTTTAATTCAACTATAAATCAAAGTAAAGAATACCACTACTATCTCTCTTTCCAAATACTATTACATTTTGATTAAAAAATGGGTGTTTGCCATGTGCCCCTTGAACAACATTAAACGTGTAATCATTCTTTTTTTGAAAGATTTTATTACCTATTTTTAGAGAGGGGAAGGGAGGGAGACAGAGAGGGAGAGAAACTTCAATGGGTGGTTGCCTGTTGTGCGCCCCCTACTGGGGACCTGGCCTGTAACCCAGGCATGAGCCCTGACTGGGAATCGATCCGGCAACCCTTTGGTTCACAGGCCGGCACTCAGGCCACTGAGCCACACCAGCCAGGGCTACATGTGTTATCATTCTAAAATTTATCTTACCCCTTATTCTTTTGATGTATCTCTTGTAGAAATTTCTAGATTTCTGTTATTCAGTTAATAGTATTAAACAGCATCCAGTGTTTTCAGACTTCACTCAGCCACTATATATTCTCCTTCCTATGTCAAGCCAGAATGATCTCTTACAACCCCGACTAGCGGGAAGCTGTAGCGTTCCAGTTCCAGGTGACAAGGGACCAAAATGACGGTAGCCATGACAACTGAGCCAGGGAAGAAAGACAAGGGATGATGAACACCCATCTTCACCTCGTAAGGCTGAAGGTAAAGAGTATTCCAAAGAAGAAGTTTCGAGGCAGGTAACACAGGTTTAACGAGCCTGCGTGGCCCCTGTGTTACAGACAAGTGTGACGAAGACAGTGCATGTGGTACCAGCCTGTGCACAGTTCTCCTACAGACTTTCTGCTCTGGCCTTGAATTTGAGCTCTGAACACTCTCTCTGAGGGAGAACCCCAAGAGTTCTAATGGGGGGGACTTGCAAAGGAAACTTTGTTGACTCACGTAGGGTTCAGATTTAACTTTTAGTGAATCTGTTCTAGGGGGATGCGGTAACCTGGGAATTTCAAACTAGCCAGAGAGACGTGTCAGTTTGAGGCTATCACATGCAAGCTTTGAGTGACAGGCATTCCTTTCCTGCTATCAAACACCCTCAGAGTTTTATAATCAGAAGCCCACGAGCTCTGAAAAAGTCTACCTGCCTCGTCTAATGAGTGATTTCCAAAAAACAAAGTTTGTCTCAGCTGTCAGAACCCCTCACCCGAGGATGATCACTCGCACCAGAACTCCATTGATTGCAGTTATAATTTCCTCCCAGGGACAACTTTTTAAGACCCCAAACCCATCCCAGATCTGAGTGGGCTGAGATGGCGTATTATTTGTAAATCACACCAGCTCCCCTTAACAGGGATATTAGAGAGTATCACCCAGTTTCTGCCATCAAACATTAATTACCCCTACGTGATCAAAAATGGATGAAATTTACCAAGTGGTCCTGAAATACATTTTTTTATGTTCAAGTAAACTTATGCTCACGGACAATAAACAAATCACTACTCATTAGATTCTACCCCCTCCCTTTTCAAGTAGAAGCACGTCCAACCTTTTCATTCAGCCGTCCTGTACCCTTGCTCAGCCGTTCCCAAAAGATGCATCTGCCTTTCCCCTTAGTCCAGGGTCTATGAAATAGGAAAACTGATATAAGTTTTTCAACCCACAAGGCTTTCTACTGTGCAACACTGCCAGCCGGGACCAACAGAGAAATAGCCATTTAGAAGATAATCCGGAGAAACAAAAAGAGAGGCCTTCATCAAATATGACTGATTGCTTTTTCCCACCTGATTCCATTTGCACACCTCACGCTGGTATTGATGGGCATGTGGGCGAGAGCGGCCGTAGGCTTCCCATTAGTCACTGCAATCACCAGCCACAATAATTGACAGGAAAGAGGCTCAGCTCAGGCAAGAGGGAGCCAATAAAAACGGTCTTCACGCCACAGTTAACCATTTATTCAAATGCTCGGGCAGATGCATTGTCAACGACTGCAAAATTCCCTCTCTGCCAGAAGCGGAGGTGGAGATGGGGTGAAAAGGCACACTTAGAGGCAAAGGCCTTGAACTGCCCGCAGTGACCAACAGAATCCCAGTCAAATTAAAAAAACAACAACGACAACAGCAAAAAAAAAAAAAACCTGCAGTGTTCAAGAAGAAAGGTTGACGAGCCATGTGGGGTTGTAAGGGATGTTTCCAGTTGTAACCACTGTGTGGTCCTTGATAGGGGCCGCTCAGCCTGGCCTCGTTTGTGCTCGGAGCTCCGCCGAGTTTTCAGGAAGGGGGACCTGGGTGTATGTGTGACGGGTGATCTCGGCTCGGGCACCTTTGCTGGTAACGCTGGCAGCCGTTATTCAGGAGGCGCCCCACAGTCCTCGTACTAACTGTTAGAGGGACACAGGGCCAGAATTGGTTCCTTAGGTGCAGAATTTACCCCCACAGTCCCATGTGCCCAATCGGACAGAAGGTGAACTGAGAAAAGAATACCCAGTTTCCTTACCGCATCCCGGTAAATCAGGATGCTTTTGTAAACTGGAAAGAGGGCTCACCCAGTGCAACATGAAACCCAAGGAGCTGGATCACTCAGAGAGAAGCTACCATGAGAACTTTCACAGCAATGCTACATTGTACAAAAGCCAGCCTGGTGTTTTGCCTGATGGCCACTTGGTACTGGTTGGTCGTTCCATCCAAGCCAAGGCCAGCTGGTGTGCTGGATCAGAGTCCGAGGAGCAGACAGTGACAGGAGCAGGTGACCTTACCTCTGGGCAGGGAAACACAGCTCTTCACTGTTTTGTGTGAATTCGGGGGCAGGCATGGGACTACAGCCACATCTCTTTTCTAGTATTTAGTAGCACTCTTGTGAATTAGAGACTTGTCAAACCTAAACGCGCAGCGTGCAGAGGTGCTAATTATCCTGTCTGAACAGGCCAGTGGAGCAAGGAGTCCGGCCCCCTCCCTCCCCACGGTCAATGCAGCAAGCTTCCGAAGACAGAAACCCCGTAATACACCTGATTGTGCACCACAGGACACCAGGGGGCCATGCTCCAGGCGCCAGGCTGGTGATCAGCAGCGCGCCCTGAAACAGAGGAGCTGGGCACCCTTCCTCGACCATACACAGCCAGTGCTATTGTTACAACGCAGAGTCCCCTTCCCAAACCTCCCACAAACTTTCAAACCCAGCTGAAACCGAAGGAGTGCCTCGGTGGGACCACAGGCGCTGTGTTCAGAATCTGTTTGCTTCTCTCCGTTAGAGCTGCTGCCATTTGGTTTCCCCTAGCGCCTTCCCTGCTTCTTTGCTATTGAGAAAAGAAAATAAGGGGATCGGCTTGTTTTCCTAACACCTTTCCTCATTTCCCACAGCACACCCTGCCGCCTGTCCTTTTGCTGGCCCCTGTTTCTATATTCATCGCTCTTATTTTTCTTCTTGGAGGAGTTGCTCCCCCCGTTCACAGCTCTTGCAGATTTCGTGACACATTTTTGGACTGTTGGGTTGTTTTTTCTTGCTGCTGCTGCATATGTGAACTGAGTGACAAAAGTAAACAGGATCAACGTGTGAGCACACAACAGACTCGGAAAGCTGCGCATGACACCGTCACGCCCACCGCCCCGTTTTGCTGCACTTCCTCATCCGTATGGCCGAATGCTAATTTACACATTGATGGACACATGTTTTCTTCCACAGCTGCTGCACGTAAAATAGGTATTTTTGCTCAATTCTCAACTGATGACTGTGTCTTTGTCTTGAGAGATTTATAGATAATTTGGAATTCATCATGGACCAAGGACTGTGAAATGTTTCATCAAACAAAAAATACACACGCACACACACATACTGTATTATTGTATGTTGCTTTTCACTTGCCTGTATGAAATTTCATTTATCTGTTGCTGCTTGGTTTTAGGTTGTTATTTCATGTCCTTTGGGCTTGCATCCCATTTTCTTTCTCTAACTTACCCTAAAAATGTGTCCTCAGCACACGCCACCACTCAACGTTCCCCTTGTTGCTGAGTCATCAACACCAGCAGTGTGTACACGCTGTGCTTAGTCCACATTCCTGGGTCACTTCCCTCTTGATCTTTCCCTGATGAAAACTTATCATTTTACAATAATGAGTTTTTCCCTCCATCCATCCAATCTACAACAGAATTTCTGATTTCCCTCTGTGACTCAGTTTTCTTGACAGATTCTCCAGAGCCTGCATCCTAAGAGTTTTCATTGTCTAAGTAAATTACATTCAGAGAGTTTTTTTCCCCCTGCTACAATAGCTCTCAGAAAATGTGTAAAGTGTTACAAAAACCATCTTTCTGTTCACTTGGCATTTAGGAGAGGTAGGCTGACGTCACGCAAGGGCATGAGCCTGGCCCAGCCCTTCCCTAGTTTGCCCGCGGCCTGGGTGAGCCACGGTTCTTTCAAACAGAGACCATGCCCTGCCTCCTAGGATCGTGAGGAGAATTAATGGGACACAGTGAACGCTCAGCAAATAGGAATTCTCTCCCCTTCTTAGGTTTGGGCCCGAGTAGAACTAGGGACCACGAGCAGTGGAAGAACACTTCTTGCCTCGTGATTCTACAAATCCATTCACAGCGTCCATTTCCCTCTGTTCACAGAACACAGTGAAAAGGTCCTCCTTCCATTTCACCCTTTGCCCCTTCGGACCACGCCCTGAGAGGCAGCAATTGTCTCTAGATTCCTACGACCCATGGCCCCAATAAGCCTGTATTTCTTTCCGGAGACACAAAGTCCTTGTCCTCCACAAGGATGAAAGAAGGAAGGGCTAATAACGGCGCAGATAAGAAGCAGGACCAGAAAAAAGGCAGGTGTGAGCACACGTGCGGCCTTTGCTGTTTGGGTGTATGATTCATAAAACCACAAGAACAGCACCCCAGCAACACCAAACGCCTCCGTACGGCGTCTCTGTGGCAGCCACGCCGCGCTGTGGCCAGGACTTCCCAAGTGTCGGGCTATCCGGTTCCCACATGGGTGTCCCCAGGTTCGTCTTCCCCGTGGGGGTCTGCTCCCCTGTTGGATGCGCGCGTGGGTTGGCGCTGTGAGAGACGTGCTGGGTGGCACTGAGGCACTTTTTCTAGGCCTAATGACAATTTTGTAGCCCCAGCAAATTTTATAAACTTTGTGCAAGGTGCCACGGGAGATCTTTTTCATCGTAAGGACATTTGTCTTCGCGTCAACAGGAAACCCACAGAAGTGTAATTTCTGTGATCACCTTTAGTTCTATTAAAGAGATGGGGATCACCTCGGCAGCGCTCCAGTCTTCGGGTCCGTGGCTGTTCTCAATGATAAAGCACATGTTTTTGTTAGCAACACAGCCACTTCCTTCGCTCCTCCTTCACGTTGCTTGGGCCGATCCCACCCAGCTGATGATTTATTACAATGTAATTTTTTGAGCTGTTCCATCACTCCCCTACCCACACGTACCATTGCTCCCCTACCCACACGTATTTAAGCACTTCACCTTCAACAATAGCAGAGGGTAACCCCTGCTCTGAGACATTTTTAAGAAGAAATGAGAAATTGCACTGTTTTTCCTACTAAAAGGGTCGAATGACCCAGGACCTAATGCCGTCCCCCACAAGGTGGGAAATAAGGCCCCAGAGGAGCCCCCTCCCCCGAGCCACCGGCACCTGCCCCACACTCTCAGCAGGGGCCACACTCCAGGAAGCCCAGGGAACATGCTCAGGGCTGGCGACCAGGAGAGGCAAGGTCAAGGTGGCAGAATCAGCTTCAAGTTCTGTCAGGTGTTTTTCCAGGGCCTCCTCGCATCCATTTGATTCTCGGTGACTCTTCAGCCACAAGCAGATCCTTTGTAATCTTTATATTACTAACTACTTCTGGGAAGGCAATTCATCTGCAAACTTGTCCCAGCCTAGGGAGGTACCTAGCATATTAATTATTGAATGCCTGTTTTTTTTCATAATGTAAATTGTCTGGGGCAACATCCACACAACCTTCCGAATCTTCCCAGCCTTCTCCTCCTCCCCCAGCCTTATCACAAAGGGGACACTTTATTTGTTCGTTCCAGGTCTCCTCTCAGTGAGATGGACGTCTGTCCTCTCACTACATCCAGGGGCTCAGAGAGCAGGCGCGGAGAGACTGGCCTAGAGGGAGTCCTTCCTGCTGAGTCAGAGTCTGAACTCACCTTTGGGGGCGAGAGTCTGGGCAAGGAAATAAAACAGAAAGAAGAGAAGAAAAGATAGAAGGGCGAGCTCAGCCTAGTCATTAAAGATCTGAGAGAGCGTGGACAGAGACGCCGCATTTTGTCTTGGTCCGTTGAATCTGGCAAGGCAGGGTCAGGGGAGGGAGCGAGACCCACCGGAGCCACACGGGAGAGAGAACAGAGAAAGACAGAGGAGGCTGTGGGCTGCGAGTCTGATTGCCTTTAACCTTCCCGACTCCAGTGCAGTTTGAAATGCCCTTGTAATTACTTTGTTCGATAATGAACTCTATTTTTTGATGCGATTCTGTTTAGAGACGAGGAAATGTGGGCCCCTGAATTTTCCCTGTGGCCATGAACTCTAGGCAATCACGATGTCTTGCTCTTGTTCTTCTCTCCTCATCGCTTGGTATGTCTTGAGACTGTTCATCAGCCTGTCCATAATTAGAAGTGAATCTTCTATGTGGATATCGGCTAGCTCCTTGGAAGTAAAGGGAAGTCTCTTTTATGGGCACCGTAGATGAAAAAGGAGTAGGCTGTTTAATTCTAACTTCTTTTTTTTTCATGCCAGTCTTTGCTCAGAATGCTCTGTCCGCCCTGGACGTTCTTGCAATTCACCTATAAAAACATGAACTCGCTGGAAGAAGCCTTCTTTCATGGACTTTTTCCTACCAGGAGTTGAGTGGAGTGAATTCTTTGCCTTAATAATATTTTAGTGATTTAACCTGGACTCTGGCCCCACTCTGGTGGCTCCGTGAAGCTCGGCTCTGCGTTGCTGGTGTCTGGTCCTTAGGCCACTTAGGGCTTTTCTGTCCAGACTCAGCGGCCACCGTGACAATTGCTCTCTCTGCCCGCATCACTGGGGGCTCCCCTGCAGGTGGTAGACCACCGTGGTTAAGAGCTCAAGGTCGGGGGTCAAACACAACTGGCTTTGGATCCTCACTCCTCCATTTATTAACTCGGTAAATTTAGGCAAATTTTTGAACCTCTCCAAGCCTCATTTTTTTCTGCTTTAAAATATGGTAATAATAAAAATAAACACATTACATGTTTGTTGTGAAAATTAGAGAGAACACAGACACAGAGTTAGCCTGATGCCTGGTATATCAACAGATGTTAATGATGATACAATATTGATGATAATGACTCATCAAAAACAACGCAATGCCCAGTAATGGAGAACCAACTAAACAAAATATGGCAACACAGTGGAATGGTGATTGTATTTGTTATTGTAACAAGCACTTGGCTGTGGGAAGTAAACTTGAACTTGACAGAAATTGCCTTGTTCCTGCTGGGCCCGAGACCTAACTTACTTCATGCTTCCTCTCTATCTTATATTTTCCATAATTCCTTATTTGTTAATTCAACTCAGCACAGCTGATAAACATGGTTAAGTATCTTCCATAATCACAATACTATCCTTTTGGTGTCTCTCTATTTATTGCTACCCTTTGGCTTCCCACTGTAGACTAGATCCTTAAAATAGTGATATCCACTCCCTTGCTACCCACACTTAATCCACCTCTGACAGCTGACCGACGTCCACACCAACTTCTGTGACTTCTAAGGCTGGAGTCAATTCACTGCTTCCCACAGTGTGTGATGTCATTGACCATTGAACCTGTCATTTTCCACGTTCCCTCTGACATGGATTTTTGGGGGGTTTCTCTCCTAATTTTCTGACTCTGTTTTTTTTTGGGTGTCTCTTCCCCCACTCATGTTCTTATATCTTGGCCCCCTAGGGGACTGCATGGGTACAGACTAGAGAGCATTTAATATTTAGATAAAAATTAAAGCTGTGGGTGTGGATGAGGTCATTAGGCAGAAGTTGTGCAATGAGAAGATTAAAAACAAACAAACAAACAAAAAAACAAGTTCTTTCAATAAGGCTTTAAGAATATTGAGGAGACAGGAGAAGTCAGAAAAGAATAAGGGGAAATAGAGACGGGAACCGGGAGTGGGTCCTGTCGAAAGAGCCGAGGAAAGGTTTGTGTCTAGAAGAAGGGAGTGACAGTACCCTATTCCTGACCCGAAAGTGTTAAAAGACACGAGTCCTGGAAGCGTGCATCAGATTCGGTGACACGAGGATTTTTGAGCTTTTGTTGAGGACAGGTTTACTCTAGCGGTGGGGACGCAAGACAACTGGAATGGGTTAATGGGCGAGATACAAGATAAACAGAGAGAAAATACGCATCCGTCTTTTTAGACGGGAGTGTTTCACCAGAAGTGCCCTGTTGTTTACACAGAAAACTTGCTGGTCATCATTGCCACCAAAAACTATGCTAAAGACTAAGGCTGTTTTCTCAAAAAATTAATTCTATTATCCAGAATTTTCCAAAAATCTTTTGTCTAGCACTCACAAATGCAAAAAAAAAAAAGTGACACTCTTTCTCTGTGCAAGCCTTTTAATATTATCACTATGAAAGAGGAGATCGCACGTATTTGAGAGGCATCCGGTAGAGGAAGAGCTGTTCTGTACCGGGACAGAGAACCCTCAGTAAGGGACACGCCACCGGTGGGCCTCTCAGGCCTTCAGTCCACCCTCGCGAAGGAAAGTAGGTCGGCGCTGCACCAGGGCTGCGGATCATGTTTCCGTGGAATTCTTGACAGGCTTCTCACCGTGGCTTTTGACGACTTGGACTCACAGAATTGCCAATTACTCCTCTTATCGCCGCGATGCTGTTTCACAAGCTTCCACCTAATTGCTTGTTCAACTTCTCCTTCTGTCTCCTCTTCCACTTCCCTGAAGCTGCCCCCAGTGAGAGAGGACTTCCACTTCCACATCCCGTACGACACCGTCAGTTTCCTCAGCAGGTCCAGCGTTAACACTCTCGGTGCCAGGTGTCTCCCTTTGCCCCTCGAGATTATTCTCCACTTCCCACCCGGCCCAGGCACCCTGATCACCCAGGTTCTGTGGCCCTTCCGTTTCTGGTTGGGTTTGGCTGCTTGTGGAGTGCCAGCAGGCGACTGGGTACAGCAGAGGGAGACCTGCCTTCCTCTCTGCGCGGCCACAGTGTAGGGGTCTTCCAGCAAAAGCTGTAGCTCTGCCTGGTAGCCCTTTCCTCCAATTCCACTGCTTGCTGGATTTCCTTCACCATTTTTTACCGTGGCCCCTTATGATTATTTCTAGCTCTGGAATGCTTCATCATCCTTTAGTGCAGAGCTTAGCAATAAAGTGTGACTCGAGCATCTGCGGGAAACACACAGGTTGCTGGGTTCCCTCCCCGAGTTTCAGACTCAGTGTGTCTGGAGCAGGAATGGACAACTTGCGTTCCTAACGAGTTCCCTACCTGCTGGATGCTGGAGCTCTTGGTCCAGGGACCTCAAATACGCTTTCCTTGACTCTGTCCACCTCGCCTCTTCACTAAACCCTCTCAGCTGCTACTTTTAGTGTGCACCTACTGTGTGCTACCAAGGCCTGATGGACATACTGGGATACCTTTTGCCGGTTACTATGAATAAAAAAGTATCCACTGCAACACGAGATAAATAGCAAAGAGACTCAGCATGGAAAACCACACATGACACTTTTTCATCTGACCATGAGGCCATACATAGCAGCTGTGTGGACTTAGACCTCAGGGTGGCTCTCATTGGCTGAGAGGTAGGATCCAAATCAAGGGTGGGTAGCATCGCAGTCATCACGGGAAGGCCAACACTCGGAGAATGGCAGAAGATGCCAGCAGGACACTGCCATGGAACAATAATGACAAAAGGCTGCACTTGGATGGTCACCGTCGGACTGACTGCTTGTGTAACTAACTAGAGTTCAATGGGCCTGATTTATCCTCATTGAAGGAATTCCTATGAATGAAAAGTATCCCTAAATGCAATAAGCCATGACAACGTTTATCCTTTCATTTGGATCAGCCTGCTTGGTTACCCTTTTGCTGAACCTATTTCATTTTTCAGTGCATAATTTTCCATTACTTATTGCTTCCAATATCTAAGCAAAGAGTCCAAAAGAACTTTCTGCCATGTCGTATAAGAATATACTTGACATGTTATCAAACACCCAGAAAAATCTAAAACAAAATGAATTTTTCACCATTCTTTTACTTAATGATTTGGCCAGTTAGACAGTTTGTGAATCCATGAGGTACAATGAGATTTGGGTCAATTCTGCTATTTTAGGAATGGACAGAACCTTTCAATAGGACCTTTGGGCTACTACAAAACATCAGTGATTAAAATGTGGATGTGTTAGTTCAAAAACGAATTGCCCTCTTTCTGTATATGAGATGGAAATATGCAGGTACATCTCTGATGATTTCAAGAAACCCTGGAAAATCATCTTTGCATTTTTCTGTACGTGATGATTTTCAATAAAGCAACTTTTAAAAAATACACCATCTCAAATTATGATGATAATTATAATTGATGCATTATGTTTTCCTAGAAGGTTTATATTTTACCAAAGGTAAAAAAGAGTATAATGGCAAGAGAGAGAGAGAGAGAGAGAGAGAGAGAGAGAGAAACTATCTTTATTCTCCTACTGAATTTTTAAGGTTCTAAAACAGTGAAAAGGTGCAGACAGACAAATGATTTTTGAACTTGAGGATTTAAACCCCCATCTTGGATTTGTTGGCAATCAGAACATGCTACCATGGTGATAGAAGGGACATGAAAAAGATGACATTAGACATGACATTAGGGTTTTGATGACCCTAAAAGAAAGGCCGGGGGATCCCCAAACACTGAGACACATCGCATATTCTGCATTACTGCAGTTTCGAAGCACTGACAGCTTTTGTGCATGTCATTGCTGCGGAATAAATGAGCCCTGTTGCTTCTGCTGGCGAAATCCAGCGCATCGCCCACGGACCCGTGACTTGTTGCTTCCAGCCAGCATCTGCTGTGTGTTTCCCAGTCTGGTCTCCGTGCTCGGCCACGGGGGTGAGTAGATTGGTTACTATCAGTGTGTGTAGACTGACCCCCATGTCCCGGAGGCATGAGTGAACCAATTTCTTACAAGTCACATAATGACCAAACTCCATGACTAGATAAAGGAACTAGGGTGACGTCAACAAGTGTAAGTGCGCCCCTTACACCTTTTCCCACTTTACTTCTGCCTTCATCTTTGCTACAAAATGGACGGCTGGCGGCTCCATTGCGTCTCCCAGTACCAAACCAGTCCCCGCCTCCATGTACCCTCAGGCCATTCACACCAGCACTCACGACCGCAATTGCTCAGCTCCCTTGTCTCCTTGCTTACTGTTTCTCTTCCGTGAGGGCAGGCACCTTGTCTGTCTGTCTGTCTTGCAGTTTGGTCCAGCATTTGGCACAGCCCCAGGACATAACAGGTGTTCAGTAAGATGTGTTGACATAGTTCTCGTTCTCTTTCATTATATGTGTGTGTGCATGTATGTGCGATTACATACCTATGTATATGCCCTCTGTACATCTGTGTATATATCACACACATATACACAAATATTATAACATGTATTCATGTGCATATATTATATTTATGAATTTATATATTATCAGTAAAGAGGGTGCACATAATGTAACTTCATCCTAATTCCTACAAGAATGGCCCTATCTGTTATTTCCTAACTGTGACCCTTCCCCTTCGATTTTGTCTCTGAGAATATTTTGACTCTCTCCAGAGGCCTATGTTATAACAGTGCTTTGTAACAGGATTTTTTAAAGTACAGATAAAGCTCTCGAGTCCTTTCTCTTTGCGTTCATCTTTGAGAATAAGCAATTTCTTAGAGTTCAGAGGAAACTCTACATAGAAGCCTAATATATAAAACAGGTACACGGAGACGTGCTGTCAGTTTAACGGCGGGAGCGGCGGGCCTGGTTCCTGTCTGCTGCCACCCGCTCCACCCCCGCCGTCCCCCAGCGTCAGCGCAGGTAGCTGGGTGGCCTCCCGAGCCCCCGGGGAAACCCTGCGGAAATCAGAAACAGGCTTCGTGGGAGTCAGAACAGCAGGCTCTGCGGTGGGGGCCCACAATTCTGAGCCACCTACGGACATCTCGGCTGAAGCCCCGAATCATGGTTTCCACCTCAATATCAGCATGCATTCGGACACCCTCTTCCAGTCTGCTTGATCCTTTGCTACAAGTGGGGCCCTGCGGTCCCCAGGGTTAGACATGATCGGTGCATCAGTGTTTCTCGTCACTCTGCACTAGTCACTTGAACTAGTATGAAGGAGCGATGTTAATTATAGAACAATTACAATAAAAAATTTAGGTCACAGACACTCATTTTTTCAACTTTCTCCTTGGATATGCCCACATACATCTCTTCTGCTGATGCAGAGAAAATTTTGACGGCTAAATCCCAGCAGAATTAATATGACTTACTCTTGTAGCTCTCATGGGGACAAATAAGAAATAAACAACCTTATTTTATGAGATGACACACAATATTTATATGTCTGCTGGTAGAATACATATGATTTTCTATTTCCTTTCTTATGAAATCCAACCGATGGAAAGAAAAAGTGATGAAAAATAGAATATATGTTTTATAAAAGGGTGCATGGAATATATTTATTTAAAAATAATACTAGTAATTTACTAATTAATTTCACAAGCTAAAATGGAAAATTCTCTGGATACTCAAATTTGAGGCTAAACAAAAAAACCGTAAACAGCCATGACTGGATTGTTTTGTGAAAATCAGAGAAGATTCTAGTAACAAGACTCATTAAGGAAATGGCTGTATTAATTTACAGTGATTGAAATTTTGATGTAAATTGTGGATCATCCATTAGACATGAGCAGAGGCTTTTAGCACATTAATCTGGAAGAGCACTGGAGGGATATCTTATTTCCTACCAGAGAGACTTAAAATATATGTATCTTTAGCTTCCTCACAACGGTAAGATCAATCACTCGAGACATATGGCACTAGCAATACAAAATACACAGGAAAACAGATGACATACGGTTTGCATTTGCAAGGTATATGTTGTGTGGAGAAAAAGTATTTCACACCTTCCCCCTCAATTATAAATGGCTATAAAGAAACTAAAGGCTCTTGCAAAAAAAGAAATTGAAATAAAAGAATTCAAATAGACATATACATTGAAAACGGATCCTTTGGACAGACCTAATCTTTTTCAAAGGATTAAAAAGACAAGGGCACGTTTGTGGTTTGAACATTTCTTATCTCGGATGAACTTGCCGAGAGTAAGTGGCAAATGTTTACAGCCCCACAAGGCCAACAACGATAAAAGGGAAATTTACAGTCGGCAAAGGCAAATATGTAAATAAGGCTTATAGCTCCTGCAAACATCAGGCATTCTAAATTGCGACAAGACGCAATATCTGTTATCTGAATGCGGTGGTTGCCAAATGCCGCCCACCATCAATGCCTTAGACGGTGACTGTCTGCGCAATTGAGCTGAGCAAAGAAGTCGCATTTGCCTCTAGGAGCAGACCATAAATACGGAAGAAAGTACCAAAGAAGGCTTTCTTCACTCTCCCCGATGAACCTGGCAGCAGGAGCTTAAGTGGGAATGAACCAACGGCCCACAGGGATTGACAAGAACATGGCTTTGGAGCCCGGGGAAGGCTGCACAAGTCAATTCGGTCTTCCACGGGTAACAACCGAATGGCCCGCCGGACCGGTTGTAGGTGCGAACAGCAGTTCCTAAACCAAATTCAGGTCCGTGTGTGAGAGCCCACCCCATACAGATCTCTAAAGCCCATTCCCGAGCATCTTCGGACTCTCTGTGGAAAACAGCGGTGTTAGTAGAATCTTCAGACATTAGTTCTGAGTTTAGAGGAGCTCTCCTCCCCCTTTCCTTCAGATATCTCCAAACAGTTGTGACCTCACGCCCTGGAGCAGTTTAAAGGAGGAGGCATATTTTTGGATTAGCTCTGGACTATGATGATTTTACAATTACAATTTAAGGTTTAAGCTCATTCCCTGTGTCCCCTGGAGAAGCACCAAAGACACTGGTATTTCTGGAAGCATCAGACTATTTCAGAAACAAATTCGTTCCACTTTGAGTTGCTTATTCTCAAAGATGAAGTGACAGCAATCCCTTTCTGAAGAGAATAAAGGAGCAACACCGAATTCTATCATTGTGTCCTACACAATAATGTACAAATATTAAGAATGTAGATGTTTTTCTGTGCATCACATTTCCCTTTTAAGCTACCTTTACATGTCAAACACGAAATTGCTTAATCTCTAAATGCTCCCAGGAGTCATCACAATTACTGCTTGTATATGAAGTCTTCTTGCTGGCAGCTTTCTATTTTAATCTCCAAAGGAAATAACTGGTAACTGTTTATAAGCATAAGAAAGACCACAGCACTGAATGATTTTAGCAATGGCTCCTAAGCTTGAGAGGTGGGCACTTTAAATTGTGGCTAGGCAGGGAGTTGAGAATCTTCCCATCCGATGTCGCCATAAAGAGGCTGAGTTCCATGAGTCATCACCCTCATGCGCCCTGGGAACCACTGCTCATTTTAGAAACTGATAACAAACAGGAAAAACAAATACTTGATTTTTCCATGGCAGAATTTGGCCGAACCCTCTCCCTTGCTCCTTTGGCATTTGCGCTTCCTCCAGATACGGAACTCCTCAGACTCTTCTCCGAAGTACGGCTCTTCCTCTGACTGTGGGCCCATCCGGGGTACACACGCAGCCCCCTTGCACTGAGGACTTTCTATGCAACAACTCAATTACATCGTGAACCTGTGAGGGAGGTGTTATTCTCACCTTCTCACAGACATGGGACAGAGAGGTTAAGTAACTTGTCTAAGGTAACAGAGCTGGTAAAGAGCAGAGCTGATATTCAAACCCAGGTCTGGTGGATTCCAGGGCCTGACTTTTTCCAGCAAACTGGTCTGACTTAAGTGACATCAAAAAACTTTGTTTTCTTCCCAACATAAAACCACAATGATTTATGGACCATAGTAACTGTAATTTTACTAGTAGAAATGAATTTATTGGGGTTTATCGTTGTTTGTTCTATGAGTGCCTTTTAAGAGCTATAATGCTGCTGGAAGGGGTAACGCATTGATCTACTAATGTGTATTACATTCAAAAATTATCAAGGTGTACTGAGTTATAAGTTAATTCTGGGAGAGTTAGAAGCCAAATAAGGTCATAAGACACCTAAAAACCAATGATTCAACCAAAATGGGAAGTACCAGAGCATGGGAGAGTAGGAGGCAGGCACCAAAGGCACACCCAACTTATATGGCCCCAGAGCTTGTTCTGTATTTGAAGAAAACACTTCCTACTGTGTCATACAAAGGCCCTTTAACTGTAGTCCTTGTTATAAGCAGAGGGATTGAAGGAACACATTTTGACGCCTGGTATTTTGCTGACAGACTGCTAATATTTTATTTGTCCAGTGCAATGCAAAGGCGAGGGAAAGAGCAATGGGAAATGAGGTAGGGAAGGAGGAGGGGAAGGGCGCACACACAGTCAGCACTGCCCTGCTGGTCCCCGTGCACACAGCCGGGCTCTAGATGGCCAGTGGACGATGAGGGACACAGCTGCACAGGAAGGGGCAGAAATCGCCATCTTGGGAAAGCCCACCGAAGGCAGAAATGGAGACAGACCCACTCCCAGATCCAAAATTGATCGAAGTTCCCCTCTGAAGGGATAAATTACCAGCATGTGACTTTTAAATCTAATTAGAGGCTTTGTTGTCTAGATTTTACAGAGAATTAATGTCCACATGCTAGCCGAGTTAACTCTGAATGTGTCACCATACTTGGCTGGAAATGTGAGAGCGGGAGAAGAGTCCCCTCGGTCCTCAGGGCTGCCTGGGCCTCCGCCCCGTGACTCACAGCACCTCTGCCCCTCATCCTCTCGGTCAGTACAAACGGGACGCGGCAGGACGCAGTGCCCCTGGTGTGGACGGCGAGCTCTCGGTTTACGCTTGTTGGGTCTGTTCCCTTCTTGACACTGCGAGTCTATTTTTAATATCCAGTTATGAATGATAAGATTCTGACTTTTGAGACTATTGGAGAAATGAGACAACACACAGAATATATTAAATGATTGTTTCTGTGAGGCCCTGGACAGAAATTGTGGGACGAGTTATAGACCTCCAGAGGGTTTCACTCTCAGGAGACTCTTCATAAAGGCACACTGCTTACAATGGCAGGAATCGGAGGACGGGAGCCAGTGGGTAATTAAAGTTAATTGATGTTATTGTTCTCTGTGTTATACCATTAAAATATAGAGAAAAAAGAGTGTTAACTTGTGAAATGGCTCTTCTATGCACCAAAGCTAAAAACAAATAAAGCTGCGGTTATGAAAAAGGTATTAAACAAATGCTTTTTCTTGACCTTGACCTTGGTCTCCTCCCCAAACAGTATGGTAGGCATAAAAAAGAAATTGTCCATTCAGTTAATATGACCTTTGAAGGGTGCAAAATTACTGGAAATGGTGGTTTCTCATTATGGAAGAAATCACTGAATTAGAAAACATTTGAGTCTTTTGTTAATAATTTCATCCACATTAAGATTCAACCCTATTTCTTAACTATATTAGCAGTTTGACCTCTTCGGTTACTATAAGCTGCATTCGTTTTTCTTCTTCTCCCTTATTCCTCCTATCTCCTCACTGCACGCACAGAGAAAACAATCTGGGTCAGACGGTTCGAGTTCAGCAGAGTAGGGCATCACTGCGTGCACACAGCTCCGCGGCTTCCCGCCCACCTCACCTCTGTGCCCGCGGGCTCACTAACTGCAGAAATCAAGGGCACAGTTAGGTTCTATTTGTTTCACAAGTACGACATCCACCCCTAAGCGACTAAGGCATCCTCAAGTAGGTCCTGCTTTCCCATAAGTGATAATATAAAAACTTATATTTGAGGAATCAGTAAAATAATCAATTAGAATAAACAACTACTAATATTTACTAAACTATGTTTCTCAGACACACAGCGCTCATTTTCAATCCTCACAAGTGGATGAGTTAGGTCCATGATTATTCCTACGTAGGGGATGGGACTGAGTCTTAGATGCTCAGTTACTGTAAACAATTTCCTCTCTGCCCCTGTAGGCGTGACCTGCTTGGTGTCAGGAGTGTATCCCTGGAAAACAGACTTTCTGCGTGGAACCAGTAAGAGCCCATTTCACCCATTTAAATGATAAAAGTGATGTGCTTACAAATCAAAACCTTTAATCGAGTTTCTAAAAGGTACCTAAACCAAGTCAAACACTTACATTGGTAAGAAACTACCCGGTTAGGATGCCAACTGCCTAAAGCTTTACCTCATGACCGGCACAATGCATGTGACTGTTGACAGTGGTTTTTAATGAGCAACGTCACTGCTCTTAGAGCTAGTGACGTGCAAGGTCGACCTGCCTTAAGCTGGCATCCTCTCACTTTCCAAAGGACTCTGACATTCAACCAATTGCATTTGGAATGTAAATTGAGGTTGATATGTACACTGATTAGTTTAAAATGAATATTGAGTTTTGAGATCTTGAATATAATTTTCCTCTGGAATTATCTTGGTCAGAATTACCTGTATATTATATAACATATACAAATAACATATTATATATAACATATATGAGAGATACAAATAGATAATACAAACAAAATAACTGAGGTGTTTAAAAAGGAACATTTATGAGGTGTGGCAGGACTCAGGCAGATCCCTCCAGGCCTGAAAAGTCGAGGAGGCTCTTACTAACGCCCAGAGGAAGGAGCTACAAGTGTAGAAAAGGACACCTGGAGGGAGCTGTGGCCTTAGGAGGGGACAGTGCCACCGCAGCCTGGTTAGTAATGAAAGCCAGTGAGCCCAGGACCTGAGGGTGGAGTCCACCCATGTCAGCCTTCCCAGGCACTGAGCAGGGGGAGGGTGGTGGACAGCGAGTCCAAGCGGGCAAATTGGAAACCGCCATTGCAACACGCACTTTCGTTCGACTTCCCCTACAGAATCCTCAGTTCCTAGAATAATTCTTAACAACTCGTAAGTACTCAATATATATCTGTTAAAAGAATCCGTCTACATCTAAATTCCACTGGGTCATCCTTCAGCCATCTACCTGCCTATCAATCAGCTTGCAATACTTTGGTGCAAAATTTCGTGCCGATGGGCGCATTACTATATGTGGGTAGTAGACACAGGGGAGTGGGGGAAGGGGGAGGCAGAAGAAACCAGACATGTCCCTGTTTGCAGAAAGGGGGGTTCCACCAGCTGCTCGGGTTTGAGAGACATTAGCATATGGAATACACCGACCCACCCTTACCCATGTGCATGCATTGATTTTAATATAAATTCACATCACAGTAGGAATTACCCAAATAATTAAACCAAGTTGAAAATAATTGTCACTACAGATACTTCTTATTTGTGCAGTTATTTACATTTGATCGCCAAAGGAAAAGGGCCAAACAAGTCCTCATTCTCTCTCCCCCTCCCTCTCTTGGCCCAACTCAAGAAGACCTCATGGTTGCTCTAGCAACCACAAAACTAACCCAGGAAATGGGACTCTTGGTTACCACTGGTTATTAAAAAATGACTTAAAGATTTTCTGCCTCAATTTTCTCACAGCAAACTTTCTTCTTTATGTGGGTTATAAAATGCCTCTCTCAAAACAGCATTCGTCCCTAGCAGAGAGTAAAGGATCTTCCCTACGAGTGGGTTTTTGAAGGGTTCCACATTCTTATGTCTTTCCCATTGCCGCAATCATTATGAACACACTCTGCTAACATATTTTGTTCAGAAGGCACCCTCTGACCTTGTAGAATTAACCCTGGATGTTAAACTAGGGAGGGATCCTCTCTAAGTCCTAGTGGGAGCATGACTGGTGTGTGAAGCACTTGTAATGCATTTTGAGCTGTTGGGAGTTATTCGTGTTGGGTGTTTGATGTACCCATTCTATTTAGCGTTCCTCTGAAATAATTCATGTGCCTTCCAAATGGGATCATGACAACGCTTAATAAAAATGGTAATAAATCCAAAGGCCTATGGTTATAACTGAGGGATTAATGTCGAGCAAATTTTAGCGGGTGAAGGCAGGGGTGGCGGATGGTGGCTGGAGCAGCGGCCGGGCAGTCAGTAAAGTGACAGTAGACTTCACGGCGTTTTTCCTTTGAAGGATATTGAGCTGTGGTCTGGAGTCTCTTTGTAAATGGCATCTGGGGTTACTGTCTCTTTCTCTGGTGGGACTTTCGTAACCAGTCACAAATCAGGTACGGTAAAGAACTGTCCTGGTTAGAAGCAGCCTGGAGAACCATCTTCGCAGCCCTGGACCCTGCTTCCCAGCTCTGGGTGGTCTGGAAAGCAAGAGCACTAGGGACGAACCTCTTTGATCATCGATAAGCGATTTAAGAAACATAAAGTTCCCAAACAACCCACAGTCAGGCACCTGGAAACCTAACATTTTCAGCAGCGAGCTTTGCATGACCCGCTCCCCTCCCTCTCGGAAAGACCCAGACAGCCCAAGTGTGAGAGCCGCAGGCCAGGAGCGGGCCCGCCCTCGCCTGAGCCAGGTGCGTTGGGAGCCACCTTTCCCGTGACCTTTGTGCACCCCCCGTGTCGTCCTCCATAGCTGCTCCTTCACCTCCAGATCCGCACAGTTTGATTAGCTCCTAGAAGAATCACAACGGGAGGAGCGACTGTAGGCCTGAAAGTTAATTACCGCCGAGCTACGCAGAGGCCTAGAATGTTGGCATATAGTTTTCTCAGTCCTCAAAGTTACAGCTACCCCACAGAAGTCCATGCAGCAGCCGCTGATCACCCTGGCTGGGTCTTTTTGGGGTCAGTTTAACTTCACTGAGAAAAGGTGATAAGCTCGCACCGGGGAGGAAAAGCTGAACGCAGAGACTGTGTTAAAGCGGAAGAAATAACAGAAGAGTTCCTTGGGCAATGCTGCCCTTCCAATGTGGCAACATCTCAGAGGTACTGAGCGGCTGAACATCCAGACTCTTGGGTCTCACTGAAACTTGTGGGATCGAAGTAAATAAACCTGTTCCCCATGTCTGGTGATCCCAAAAACAACAACAAAATCATTCCAGAAAAAAAAAAGAAAGCAAGGTCACTTCCTCTTGTGAGGGCGAGCTGGGATGGCACTCCACTAGGCCCAGGCAGCTTGTAGAGCAAAATCCAAGATGATGAGGATGGGGAATGAGAGTGACAGCGGCTCCGACCAGTGGTTCTTAAATATTTTGGTCTCAGAACTCCTTTACATTAAAAAAAAAGTTCTAAAGACTCCAAGAGCTATCGTTCAATATTTATCAAATTAGAAATTTAAAATGACAAATTAAGACATATTTATGTATGAATTCAGTTAAAGTAATAGATCCATGATATGTTAACAAACATAGCATCTTTTAATAGAAAAATAATGGTGTTTTCCACGCCAAAAATACGGTGAGAAAAGTGGCACTGCTCTAAATTGTTGCCAGTCTGCACTGTCCAGCGGAAGAGGAGACAGCTGGAGTCTCTTACCTGCCCCCGCATTCGCTCCTCTGCGAAACCACAGGTCACGTGGCTTTGTACACTCTGAGCCCACTCATTCGGGAAGAAGAGGGAAAAAGTCGGATAACATCTCTGCATTATCACAAAAATTGTTTTAATCTAATGGGCCCACACAAAGGATCCCAAGAACCTTCCCAGAGAATCCCGCCTTCCACAGTTTGAGAACAGCCTGATGATATGAGTGAGCCAGCCCAGTTCTCAGCCCTCCACCGCCCTGTGAGGCATGTAGTATTATCATCACTATCTCTGTGTTGCCAGGGAGGAAACTGAGGCTGAGAGGTTTATATGAAGTCAGTGCACAATTGGATTTACACTCAATAGTCTAATTCCAGCACGCTAGACCTTGACCGTGATACCACACTGCCTCTGGGTTTAGGAAGCTGGGGGCCGGCATCTTCCTCGGACTTTCAGTACAAGAACTTGGGCCATTGCCAAGGGCCTGGGAGAGGACCCTGGGTGTGAACAGCCACGGCCCCCTCACCTCCTCCATATCCCACTGGTGGCGCTGAGTAGCAAACATGGGGACAGAGAGAGGGATGCCTCCTTCGTTATCTTTCCGCTAGGCTAGAGACGCAGGAGGATTTTTCACATTGAATCTCCCTCTTTCCAATACTGACCCCTCCTAGAGACACAGCGGTACCCCATGGACCAGCTCACACACGTACCTAAATTCTCTCATTGTTTTTCACCCCACCAAGCATCACAATAAGGGTTATGATAACAATACCTTTATAAAAGATGAAATGTCACAAACTTTTGAAAGTTGCTGTGTAGCAAAACTCAACATATATTAAAAATATAATGCCAACATATGGCTGTGATATTTTTAGGCATAAATTTAGCTTTCTTACACTGGAGGTCTCACAGTGCTGTGTCTTTTTTATTCAACCACGCGATGTGTCTCTCATCACCCAACACTTTTAAACAACTTGATCTTGAGGTTATCTAGGCCTAAACTGAAGTACTGTTATGACTTCCAGTTAAGGGAAAATATCAATGAGTATGTTAGACCTTCTATGCTAGACAAAGTTTTCTCTTTGTGCTACCCAGTGTTTGAACGGACTGTTCCTTCTATCAATTCAAAAGAGAAAAGAAAAAGAAAAAGAAAAACACATCAATATTCCTTCCTACAGTTTGAAAGCACAGCACGGGCTGGAGCCCAGCCGCTGGCGGTGAAGACCAGGCTGGCACTGAAGAAGTTAAACACTGTCTGGTCTCTCTTCTTCTCTTGCTGGCATCTTAACCAAAGACTCATTGGATCTCTGAGCTGTTTCTAATTAGGTGTTAATGACCTCAGAGTTGTGTGGGCCTCCCATGTTTTGTACCTCATTTGATTCCCCCCCTGGGCTACAGCAATACCAAGGGGACAGGAATGAAGATAAAACACACCTCGATGTCCCAATGGTTATTGGATCAGAGATATATAAATACAGAGAAGTCCAGAGGGAAAGATTATTATTAACACTAGTTCCATGACCTGTGCTAACCAAGAAATGAAAGTAATTATAGTGCTTTTGTGTGCCAGGCGAGGGGGTTTGCCACGCAGAAATCGTGAATGGAGCGGGCACGCACAGGACCATGGGAGTTTCCGCGGCCGGAGGTGCGGGGACTGATGGGACCTGCATACTGAAGGCGTGTAAGCAGACGCCGCACAGTGCCTGGGAAGTGTCAGAAAGAGAATGGTGTTTCCTGAGGGAAAAGAGACACATTTACCATTAACCTTCACACCAAGAACTAAGTAAATGAGCACATACTAGGGTGAGAAAAAATAGATTATATATGGTACCTGATGGCAAAATGAATGACTTACTCAGTGAATTTACAGTGAACTCCAATGACAAATGTCATTTAATTGGCGAATTGACTATTTTATGCATATGTGCCTGCATTCTATATACTCCAGCTTCTTATTTGTGAGTGAATAAGAATGAAGCAAATATTTAGTTTCCAGGAATCTTGGGGCAACATCTTATTGATTTGCATTTTAAAGTTTGCCCTCATAGTAACGTAGTAATTGGCAATGGCTCTTACTAAGAATTCATTCAGTTGTAAAACTTTTTAAAAACTCCTCAAAATATTTAGCCAAGGATCAAGAAGAAAAAGGGTTACCCAACAAACCTTCAAATGCTGTAAAACGACCTGAGTCATTCTGAAGGTCTGTTAAATCCATCCATCTTGAACAGACTCAAAAATATGCCTGAAAATAGAGTGACCTGGGTTTCCTTTAAAGAGAAGAAAGGTTTTTTTAAAAAGGAAGAAGAAGGAGGAAGAGGAGGATGAGAGGGAGGAGAGGAAGGAGAGGGAGGAGGAGGTGGGGGAGGAGGAGAAGGAGAAGAAGGAGGAGAAGAAGAAGAAGGAAAAGGAGGAGAAAGCGGTGGTGGAAATAAATGCTTCACAAGAAGCCTTTGCAGCATACTGACTGATTACAATGAAGTAATTCACTTTGAACTAACTGGAGTTGACTTGTCTAAGCTGCCTGAGGATTGTCTGTGGCAAACCCAGAGGAGATCTTTTGTGCTTCAGTTAGCAGTAAAGCTTGGAAATAATTATCCTTTCACAGATGAACGTAGATAGCCAGAGATGCCGGTGCTCCTGCATGACACTTTTAACAGACATGTAGCCTAGTTCCGCTGCTTCCGCACGGGTGCGGTTTTCACAGGCTGCCCTGATTTGAACCCCTTTCACACAAAAAGCCCACCAGTCAAGGAAGTCGGCATATTAACGGGGCAGAACACATGGTTTAGGATGCGCCCAAAATATGATCGGTCATGCCAAAGGTAACTTCCGGCCTGATGAACCAACCCTTCAGCTGCGGCTACGGTTATTGCTGTGAAACTAAACCTGCGATCCGTTGGCCTTTTGCTCTTTTCAAGTGGACTGTCCACAGGGCGGCACACCCCATGCCATCTCCTTCTGTAGGAAA
>CM052548.1:79412245-79438357 GCA_028533065.1 Trachops cirrhosus
AGAATACTACCTGGCTGTAGAAAACAAGGATATCTTACCTTTGCGACAGCATGGATGGACTTGGAGGACATTATGCTAAGTGAAATACGGCAGTCAGAGGAACACAGGTACCACATAATGTTAATTACACATGGTATCTAGTGATCAGAATAAACTAACAAACAAGGTGGGGAAAGATTCACAGATATAGGGAACAGATGAATAGCTAGCAGAGGGGAGGGGGTCACAAGGCTGACCGAAAAAGGTGAAGGGGTTAAGCCAAAAAATGCTTATTTACACAGATGATATGGTGATTGCCAGAGGGAAAGGGGGGTGAGGGGAGATGGATGAGGGAGAAGGGGGATAAAACATGAATGGAGGAGACTTGACTTGGGACAATGAGCACACGATGATGTATTACAGAATTGTACACCTTAAGCCTATATAATTTTACTAACCAATGTCACCCCAATAAATGTAATAAAAAGTTAAGTAAAAATTAGCTGGTCCAACCCAAGGCATTAGCCCTCAATAACTGGTTTCCCTTCTCATCTGGCACAGCTCCTCTGTGCTGGAATTCCAAAGTAATCGACTACCTGGGGAAACGTCCCCCCAGAGACCGTTCTCAGCACACCATATCAATTAACACAAAAGCGATTTTGGACCCCTTCCAGTGCACACTGCACTACCATCTGGTCTCCCTGGAACCTCACGGAGAGGGGCAGATTTCAATTTGTCAAAACAATGCAAATTCCCCAAATTATTTTCATATTATGTATGTTTACTTTAATGTTGTGCTCATTCATCTCTTAAAAGGTACTTTGCAAAATTCCTCTACGCTGATTCCCCAGCACACCCTGGCTTCCTCTCCCCTCTGTCTTAGGCCAGTGGAAATTGGGGTTGTTAGACTTCAACTCAAAAATACAAGTTCGTAAAATCCAAATAGCTCGTTAAGCAAGGGCAGTAACGGACTGTTCGATGAGTTTGTTCTCTCCAAGGCCACTTCCCAGGCACCCAGGGATTAATTTGGGAGTATAATTTGTAGGCAGCAAAACATTGGATATTATTTGAGAGGTATCAAGAAGACACTTTCATCAAAGAAAAATGTTCCAAATGTCACCGTTTGTCACTCTTTTCCTTTAAGGCTTTCAAAATTCCTAATAGAATATAAGCAATTAGTGTGAACATATTAATAAATTAAGTCATTTTTCATGTGTTCATCCAGTGGACTGATTTGGCAGCTGAGTGCGGCTGGTACCTTGAGAAGTTCCGACGTGGGGCCGGAGGAAAGGGAGCGCCTACTGTGGTGCAGGCGGTGCCATGGCTGCTGGCCGCACGGGGCTGTTTAACTGCGGATATAAATTGGTTAAAACCAAACGCATGGTTAGAAATCCGGCTCGTCAGCCACACCAGCCACACTGTGAGCCTCGAAGATCTCCGTGGGGCTGGTGACTGTAAGCTGGACAGCACAGCCGGAGAGCATCCGCGCCACCGAAGGAAGTGCGGTGGTTCAGCGCCGGCTCCAGCTCACGGTGTGCTGCGGTGATGGGCGTGTGCACACAGACGCGTTCTCGGTGGTAGGAGGGGAATCGGCCCCAGAGCAGGCAGCGCGAGCGCCAAAGATCAAACTGACGCCTCCCTACTTTTGCCGGGAGTGTGCCCTTTCCATTACCACGAAGCACACATGAGAACATCTTAGTTCCCTTGGCTGTGCGTGATTGGACAGAACTGATTTCATTCTATTCATGCTTTTGGCTCACTGGTATCCACTTTTGGAAAAAAGTCATCCTTGCACCATTTTTAGCCAAGCGCTCTAAGTGGGTCTGATTCTGTCCTGGGTCTGGGAAATGACCCTGGGCTGGCAAATTAGAGCTTCACACAATGCCCTCGCCGCAGTAATAAATAAAAATTGTCCTGCCTATGAAGCTTAGCCTTTTGGGTCTCATTGTGGCCTTGTGCTTGAGTGACTAGAGTGGCTGAGAAGACACATCAGGAGAGCAACCATCTCACCACACAGAAGCAGGCCTGCCCGTGACATGACTGCAGAGAAGGCAGCAGAGCCGGTGAGAGTCCAGGCTCTGGGGACCACATGCCAGGCACTGGATTCTTTACGCTCAAAGACAGGGTTTACTGCATTGATACAACTCTTTCCAGTTTCATCTGGTCCATGGCCTTCTTTCTCAGCAGTGAGTGTATATATATAAGCATGTACAAGGTGTACAACAGACATAAAAGTTGTATAGAGTCCACTGGAGAGTATTCCTGGTAGAGAGAAGAACACTTGCAAACATCCTGGGGAAGGAAAGCATCTGACCGACTGAAGGAGCGGAAAGCGGCAGTGTAGCTGGGGGGTCACAGGCTGGGCTGGTCGGGGTGGGCCAGTGAGAAGCAGAGACCTGGCGTGGAGATTGGGGGTTATTTCACAAGCAATGACAAAACATGAAGTGACTGTTCAGAGGAGGGTGACCTCTCTCTGGCTGCTCTAATAGATTGGAGGGAGACAAGACTGGCGACACAAGACTGGTGGATTTGACCAGGAGACAGCAGGAGGATGGTAAAAAAGCAGACAGGTGTAGGATACAATTAGAGGGTAGAATCAAATGGACTTGAAATGGAGGTTTTGGGCTGGAGCCTGGGTGGGTGGTGCTTGCATTTACGAGATGAGAGGCTGAGGAAGGAAGGAAAAGAGGACCCACAGCAGCACCCCCGAGCCATTGGGTGAAAATGATTAACATGGGCTGTCCAAATTAAATTCAAACTTACAAATGAATCCCACACTCTCAGGGTGGGAAATTGCCCTGAGGAAACACTGAGTCAGAAATCCAACTTACGCTCAAATCCCCCAGGCCCAATGCTATCAAAAGATTTTAACTGCTAACTTGTTTTTGGACAATTAGGGTACCACTTATTAAATTATAATAATGTTCCAAAAATACCATTTCTTACATGAGAGCTTGATTCTATTCTAGTACTTTTCTAGTACTCTTGCTTTACATTTTTTCTCTTATGCTTGAGATGAATTGATTTTATAGTAAGTGTCTTATATTGTATAGGTTTGTTCATTTGTGTATTTCTTTGCTTACCGTACGGCCTAGTTGGTTCCTGGTCCTGTAGTTTTAATTTCAAGTGATGCCTGGCCACGTGGTGAATCTAAGCTTACATGGCTAATTTATGCCACAGCTGACACGTAATAAACACTTTCTACAGTCATGCGTACTGAATCAACTTCCACAATAACAATTTGAGGAAGTCTTATTACTCCACGTCTCAGGTTAGAAACTGAAGTGAAGAGAGGGTAAGTAACTTCCCAGGATCACAGACAGCTGCAATTTGACTCAGGAAACTCGTATCCAGAAGCCAGAGTCTGTTTCTGCACTGCCTCCTAGGTTATGCGACTGGAATTCTGTCCACACGACAGTGGCCAGAATGTTGCCTAAAATGCAGGGCGACGCTCATGCTAAAATGCCATGCATACAACATTCTTACTTTCTACCTGAGAAAGTTACTACTTGAGCTGAATTTCGAATCTTGTGATAAAATCATAATGTGCCATAGATTATAATACATTGCTTTAAAAAGTCTTAGGGGCCCTGGCTGATGTGGCTCGGTGGATTAAATGTTGACCTTCGAAGCAAAGGGTCGCTGGCTCAATTCCCAGTCAAGGCACATGCCTGGGCTGTGGGCCAGGTCCCCAGTAGGGGGCGTGTGAGAGGCAACCACACACTGATGTTTCTCTCCCTCTCTCTCTCCTTCCCTTCCCCTCTTTCTAAAAACAAATAAATAAAATCTCCAAAAAAAAAATCTTAGGGGACAATGTGCTTTCAACAACATTGGCCTGGGCCAGGTTAGGGGAGTCAGGGGCTTCACCATTTCATTTCATCTTCAGTGTCAGGGGCGGGGCAGCTGAGGAGGGACCAGTCAGGAGGGCCACACGCTGTTTGGACACTTGGGAGGGAAGCATTCTTTGGACTTGCTACTGTCTGTGTTCTCCGGGAGCTCGGTGGGGTTCCGTGGGTGACCCACCAGGGACTCAAAGCAGAATAAGTGCTTCTGAAGTGAAAGGTGGAAGTACAGAGGCATTCTCCCAAGAAACAGTAGGGAGAAAATTTATATTTCCATGGATACCATAATGACTCCTAATTTTTTTCTCTATATACAGTGAAATTTCTGATGAAATGTCTTTTGTTCCCCCTTATTTTGAATGCTTGTTTGTTAGTAGAAGAATCCCCGTATTCAACAAAAGATCATTCAAATATCTAAGCAGACCTTCCTGTCTATTAATGAAGACTTCCATTTTATTGCAACCCTGACGGATCCAGGCGACTCAAAACTCTAGCCACAACAGAAATTTCTTTAGGCAAGTTGAAGTCCTCTGTATTTCTAGGCTTCTTTCATGTGCTTGATTAGTGATGGCAGAATCTCTTCTGAAGCTAGAACTGAAAGCATGTTTTCTCTGTGATTTTATTTCCAATGGGCTTTACGATTTTTGAAGACAGGGATTATATCGTTATGCTTCTTTCTACTTATCAAAGCAGATTCCGTAGTTCCTTGCGTGTGGTAGGTGCTAGTTGGGTGGAAGAAATGCATTAGTATTTCATTATACCTATGATATTTCATATAATATTTACTGAATATTTAGAGGAAATATTCAGGAGTAATTTTCCATGCTCACTCTGGTCATGTTTGCTTTTCTTTTTTTTTTTTTTAACATTTGATGTATTTATTTTTAGAGAGAGGGGAAGGGAGGGAGAAAGAGAGGGGGAGAAAAATCAACGTGTGGTTGTTTCTTGTGCGCCTCCTACTGGGGACCTGGTCCACAGCCCAGGCCTGTGCCCTGATTGGGAATCGAACCAGCGACCCTTTGGTTCACACTTCAGCACTCCATCCACTGAGCCACGCCAGCAGGGGCTGCATTTGCTTTCCTTCTTGAGCCAGACTACTGCTCAGGACCAGAAGGCCCTGGAATGTGCCCGTGATGTTGTTACCTTTCTTCCTCTTAGGTGAGTGTTGATTTCTTTGGTTCTAGCAAACCAGTCCTAACTGAAGCAGTCAATAACAACAATATTAAACATTTAAATTACACTTTAAGGCTTGTCCATCACTTTACTTGCATAGACCCTCCAGCAAGGCAAGCGCTGCTGTGTTAGGATCTTCAGTTGGAGTTTCCCGCTGCCTCGTATCTCACCAGGATCCGTGCAAGAGAGCTGACTGTCTCAACTGCAAATCAAAAAGTTTGACTGCTTCCTATACAGTCAGTAAATGAGTGTGGCTGTAATTTCACCAACGACAGCATTCTATCATTAAGAGCCTCTTCATTTCCTGGGAGATTCATGTTGAGTCATCCAGATAGCCCGGCTACGTCCCTAATAAACGCTTGGAGAGGAGCAGGAAATAGCCATTTCAGCAGGTGGCACTGCACATATTTGCAGTTTCTGGTCCTCCTTTAGGCAGCACAGTTAAAGGCTGCATGATGAATGAGCCACCGCTGATTGGTCCTATTGTGTGTTTGTGATTCCTCTTTCTTTGATTTCTAACTTTAGTGTGCAGAAGATGCTGATGGCGGTCAAAGCAGATATGTGGTGTGCGCGCCGATCTGAGCTGCAACAATGACGTGGTCAGAGGGCTTTTTTCCTTCGGGATGCGTGAGGCTGACAAGCTCTTATGGTGGTGTCCATGCGTTGAAAGGTGGCTAGACATGTGGAGAGTGAGTCCTTCAAAACCGACACTCTGAATTTTAGAAACAGTGAGATTCTGCCACCTCTCACCTCCACCTATTTTTTTCCCATTTTTTAAACTTCGAGAGAAACAGTTTTTAAGAGTGGATGACTTGCCTAGAATTACACAGATGGCTTTTTGACAGATATTAAGGATATTTCAATTGCTGATGATGTGGAATTTTTTATTTCAAGGTTATACTTGACATAAAACTTGTTATTAATGATTCAAAAAATCTTGGCAAAATCTTGTACAAATGATGATTTGCAATACCTAATATTAACTCTAATGAAAAAAAACACTCTTCAAAAACTATCATATCACTGGACTTAGGAAAATGCTAATGAAGGCACCAATAAAATGTCCTTTACCTCCATTTTAATAGCCTAAGTATTCAATGACAAATGCTCCCTATGAGTGATAGGACTGGAATCAACTGAACCTTCGTGATATTACTGTAGGTTATGAATTGGTGCACCCACTCTGGGAAACACTTTAGTTTGTAAAATTGAGTATTTTTCTATATCTCTACCTAGCAATCACCTAAATATATTGTTTAGTTGTATCTGTTTTTCACTTTATAAAAATGGTATTATGTTGGACTGAATTGTGGCCCCCCAAAAGGTATGTCCAAGGGGAAACTAAAAAATATGACCCTACTTGGAAAAGGGGTCTTTTTAGGTGCAATTAAGTTAAGACTCATGAGATGAGATCATCCTGGATTAGGGTGGGCCCCAAACTCAAAGACCAGTGTCCTTATAAGAGAACTCACACAGAGATGTAAAGACTAAGCCAGAAAGTGCCCCGTGTGGTGGGTAGGACTGTGTGCCCTCCAAATTTACGTGCTGAAGTCCTAAGTGGGAGCGTATTTGGAGGAAAAGCCTTTAAAGAAGTAATTACGTTAAAATGAGGCCTTTCGGGTGGGCCCTAATGCAATCTGACCTGTGTCCTTATAAGAAAGGGCGACTAGGACGTGCAAAGAATGCCAGGGGACAGCACGCACAGAGAGACCACCCTGTGAAGAGGCAGCGAGAGGGTGGACACCTGCGAGCAAAGGACAGAGGCCTTGGAAGAACCCAACCCTGCCGGCACCGTGATCTCGGACTCCCGGCCTCCAGCACTGTGGGAAACGCATCTCTGTTGTTTGAGCCACCCAGCCCGTGGTATTTGGTTATGTCGCCTGAGCCAGTAATGCCCCAAGGACTGTTAGAGCCACAGGAGGTCCGAGAGAAGTGTGGAAGGAGGGCCCCTCCACCCTCTGGAGGGAGCGCTGCCCTGCCAGCATCGAGCCAGGAGAAAATACACTGCTGTCCTCGGGGTTGCCAGGTTTGCGGTCACTTAGTCCTGCAGCCCTGGGAAGAGGAATTCCCGCACACGGGCACCGTGGTACCGTTCTTAGACCAGGCCAGCAAGGCCCTGACGAGTCCACCCTCCGGAGGACTCTGCCAATGACAAACGAGGGAACACAAAGCCTGTTTAAAACCGTTGTTGGTGACCTAAGAGATTCTCCAGCAAGGGTGATAGCTGAGTTGATGAGAATCACAGGTGAGGGTCCCACTGGCCCCTCGGGGTCCCTCTGAGAGCGAGTGTGTGGGCCCGTGTGCAGAGGCCACGGCAGGATGGCAGCCGCAGCCCTGGGAAAGCGGGATGGCTGCCCCCGGCCGTTCTCCAGAGCTGGGGTCCAGGCCAGGCCAGCTCCCCGGACAACAATGCACGTGCTGTCCCCCTTCTGGTCGGACGGCAGAGTTTCGGGATGAGCTCACAACACGGCCGAAAAACCTGAGGACTTGCCTCACATTGCTGTCAGGGAGGAGCCACTTTGTCCCAACAGGGGCGCAGGTGGTTGCTGTCCCCTCCCTGGCATTCTAGCCAAGGTCTAGCTTCCGTTTACTGGGGCCTCTCAGGTCCCAAAGGCGTGGTGGCTCAGGGGACAGGATAGTCCCTTTAGTCTCTGGCTTGGAGGTGCGTCCTCCTGGCTGTGGGTCCTTCGGGCAGGGCGTGAGCTGGGCAGTGTGTGCAGCTGGGTCAGTGCCATTTAGTGTTTTGAGATAATGGTGGGCGGGCTTCCATCTGCACGGGCACAGTGGAGCCCTCGCATGTTAGAGGCAGACCTGTATAAATAAGGACGTTCCCAACAGCTTTAACTGCAGACGCAAAAACTTGGAAACAACCCAAAAGCCCATAGTAGAAAAATGGATGGATTCATTAAGGGCACGTTCACACAATAGAATATTACACAGCAGTCAAAATGATCGGATCATAGCAACAAGGGCCAATGTGAGTTAACGTTAGCAATAAAATAGTCAGTGAAAAAGTAAGTCAAGGGAGATGATGCACAGCATTAACTATGCACTAGAGTTAGAAACAATCAAAACTAAAAACATGTAATTTTTTAATAACATACTTCTCTAGATGAGAGGGAGGAGAATGATATATTCAAAATGCAGGAGCCAGTTTCCTTTGGTCCAGGGTAGAGAGAGTTCAGGTTGGGGAAGGAGCTCCTGGGTAGATACAAATTACTTTGAACGGTTTAGGTCTGGAGTGGTGTTCACGAGAGTTCATCTGTTGTTGTCATGTAAAGCAAAAAAAAGAATAAGCAACAAGAAAATGTCACAGATGGTTAAGGGATGGGAAGGTGTAATGAAGCAAGGGCTGTCTCCTTTTTTGCACGCAGGGTCACAGAGCTCAAGTCAAAAGACCAGTGGCTGCTTCTCACGCTTCACTCACAAACTCGATCTCGATCTTGTGCAGGAGGACGTAGCCTTGCCTCACAGAGAAGCTCGGTCGGAGGGGGACAACGTGGGGACTGTGTTAGGTGCTGTGTGCTGAGTCCTATTACGTGTAAACAACGGATACACTCGGTCGTGTACGCAAGCCTAGTCGTGTAGGAAACAGCAGTGGTTCAACGGCAGGAGGGTGTGTGCAAATTATTCACCCTGCATAAGTTGTGCCTCAGTGCCACTGTCACCACTTGGTAATTTGCTGGTGACAAAGGACTGGGTCATGCGGTTTGTCATGGCCTCGAAACGAGTTTCTCTGTTTGCTCTCCTTAGCCATCGAGGTGATGGTGTCCTGCTGTTGCTTTTGTCCCAGTTTTGTGTGTGGCACTTATAATTACAGGGTGGATCACTGGAACCTTTTCTCTCTGTGCTGTGTCTCTGGGATTTGCTCCTAATGAAGGGGACAGCGGTAAGCTCGTTTGGTTGGGGCGCCTTGAGATAACGAGGCCTTTGAGTGAGGCATCTCTGCTCCATGCGCTTCCTTCACTCTCTCTCTTAACTTGGCAGAAAGAGTCCACCTGTGTGCGTGTTAGCATTTGGGGGTAGCTAGGTGTTTCTGCCTTTGCCTGGATGTGTCCACAACCTCATGCCTTGTTGGTTCCAACCATAGAGAGCCGAATGGAGACTTCGGGCAGTTAAATTGTCTATAAGTGTGTTTTAAAAAGGGCCGTGCATTGCAAAGGAAGACAGAAAAAATTCGCACCGCAGGTATAATGAGATTACTGTAAATGCATTTGAAAAACCTGCGTGGTTAAAAACACACTCCTGTAATATCCTGTTTTTATAACACTTGAAAAATAGCAAAATATTCCTTGTATTAATAAGCAAATGATTACTCTCTTTATACTCATATTTTCATTCTGGTTGGAATTTCATGGCTGTGCGATTATAAACCATAATCTCTTCTACTTTGATGGCTACCTTATGTTTTCTCCTTTATTCTCTTTAATAATAAAATCAAGATATGTTAAATATTGGCTTTTTGATGATGGAGTAATGTAACTTAGATGATACCTAAAAAATGTTGTCTAAATTTCAGATGTTCACTTTTGTCAAAAAATCTTTTCCTTGCGTCCTATAAAATGATCAAAAAGTTACCCTTTTAAAAATATTCGGTGGAAACATGTAAGCGGATTAATGTCGGCATTTTTACGTTTAGCGTCAGAGGGGCAGTCTCTGCTACTTCGGTGGTGCCCACGGTACCACATGTCTGCCAGAGCCCTGCGGAGAAGACCCCTGAGCTGGGACACCTGAGGGGAGATATCGGGGTCACCCTTTGGGCCTGACTGTTGGAGATGATCAATATCAGTCCGCAGGTGATACACCCCAGAAACAGGCTGGCAAAAATAGAACCTTCCGGAGAAGCTCTCTATCTGGCATTGGGAAAGCACAGGGATTTTCCTGTAACCTTCAATGGCAATGCTGGAGCTGAATTATTGATTAAGGGAAACATTCAAAACTGAGAAACGTTTTTGGACTTCTCTCTGTTAATCAAAACTGCAGCTTTAGCTCTTCCCACTGTGTTCAACGCAACAGGAAATCTGATTTATCGAGGGAACCCATGGAAAGCTATTTTACAATGCTCTTTCTCCGGGCAGACTCAGTGGTATATCAATTAGGCAATATGTGACATACTAAAATATTTTATCGACAACTGTTAAGGAATATTTAAATAGGATTAAAATACAGCCCTAGACATGTTAATACTTAAAAAATAGAAAAAGACAAAATGTTCCCTCAACAGGCAAAAATTTAATAAAAGATGACAGAGAGATATGTTAGCAGATAAAAGACAAAGAGGAACAGGACAGACAAAGAAGCAGCGATGTTATCTTCTCCTAGGGCGGGAGCCCGGACTGTCAGGCGTCCCTGAGATTAAACCTGGCATTGTGTGTATGCCTTGTTCCAGCACAGTTTAGGGGAAGCTGGACAGGGATAAATTCAAGCTATTACATATTCAAATGACTTCAGTCACTACACAGTAAGACTGGACCTACTTTTCTCCTAAATAAATGAATACTTATTGTTTGTTTAAGAATTTACCGTTCTTTGGCAGAAGGATCCAGATGCGTTCAATCTTAGGCAAGTCACCCATGGAATAATATTTAATTGAAATTTTCATGGGACATTGTTACTATAACTATACGTATACGTGTCTATGTATATGTGGGTATATGTATATGTATATGTGGGTATATGTGTATGTATATGTATATGTGTATGTGTCTATAGGACAGCAGGAGGGCGCTCTTTTCCCCGGGGAGAGCTGGGAGCAGGAGGCCTGGCGCGGGAGAGGGAAGCAGAGGCTCGGCTCCAGCTCCTCGGTGGGGGCCGTATCTTAGGGAGCCCTGTTTGGGGGGCGGTATCAGGCCCTTGATGAGCTGTTCAGGCATCGGTTCTTCTAGCCCGCTCTGACATGTTTTTATGCTCATGGTTTCCTGATCCACAGGCCTGGTGGAGAGGAGTTGAATGAGAGGCTTTGGGGACACACATAAAAATGGTCTTTTTCAGTTGCGCCTCCAGGTTAGAATTATGTGGGGTTCAGTACCGCTTTCTTCAGAACATCCAATCCATTCCTTCCTTTCTATTTTCACTTCCATGTCCCCATTCTGGGCTCTCATCCTACATACTTTTATTATCACAATTGTTTCAAAAGCCCACTCGCTTCCATAAAGTCTCTGTAATGCACATAGCGTGTCATATTTTCCGAAACGTTTAGATATCGAGCAATAATATTAAACATAAAACATGAGGGATGAAGCAATTTCTGCGAGGACTAGCCCTAAAGTAGCATATAAACTGAAGTCATATAAATGGTATGGACTTACCAGTCAGAAGAGTTCACAATAAAAACATAAAAGTAAATTTATATGAGGCCACAAAATTAGGAATATATCCAGAAAATGGTTTACTTAATATTCCCCTATCAAGTTTATTTTGTCCAGTCTCCTCCTCTGAGGTAGACCACCTCCAAAATCATCGAAGACAGATAGTTGCCTGTATTTTTGAAAACGTTCTGGGGCTGATCATTTCACGAGCTCTTTTGGTAGTCCAAAGTTTAATGCAGTTAAACTTAGTGCTCGGTGTTTAATCACTCTTACACCGAAGACGTCTTTCCTTACGTCTAATATATGGTGTCTAAATAATGAAATACACCGAGTGGAATAAGGAGGATAATTTTAACTCTCCCCGCTGCTAGACCTAGAGACCTAAACAATTTTTCAAGGAGACACACGGTTCAATTACGCTCTGTACAGGGTTGACATCTCCATGCCTGACCTCTCACCCTCTTTATGAGTCTATCATTCTTACCTCCCACAGGATATTGCCTGCTGAATATCTTACAGACATTTGGAAATTAAACAAATCACATTAGACTCATTTTACTTCTTAAAAATGCAATTTCCTTCCATTTGTAGTTCTAGGGTTTAGTTTTCCTTCTAACTTCGGCTTTCTCCCTCTCTTTTCTAGGTACAACACACAATTCAGCAAACTGCCTGATCTGTGTGTTAGTTACCCGACAGTATTAGTCCAAAGCAACTTCATAGTCACCGTCTTAGCTAAGGGTCTAGGGATCGCATGCTAGCCGGGGTCTGCACTCTTCCTGACCCCGTGGTGACCGCTTTCGCCCACACAGGTCTTGGGGTCAGCGATGGCAACATGCTGAACGAGGCCCTTTTCTTTCCCTGACTTCTGTTGTCCCCTTTTTTCCAGCCAGGGATGTCTCCCAACTGGCTATGTTTAAGCATACATTTTTATTCTTGCATTTCTTTTAGGTGTCAGGGAATCCTTTCAAAAGGATTTAGTGGTGAGAAAATGCGAGGAGATACAGCTTAAGGACTATGCCTTATTAGGGTAGGGGAACTTCAAACGTGTTTGATGTTAGGGAAGGGATTACCGTCCTGGAGGGTTGAGTTCACATTATAACACAGTGCGTTCTCTCAGGAAACTGACCAAAGCCAACCCATCTTCCCCTGAAGTCTGCGAAAGAGTGGCCATAGGGCATTTGGCTCGTCTCATCTATAAAGCAGACGCCTTTCCAGATGCTCCCTGCTTTCCTGTCACCCAGTTAGACTGTCGCTCGCTCCCCCCGGCCCGTACTCCTGTCCCTGTCCCGGCCCTATCTTCCCTGTCCTCATAATCAACACAGCCAGTTCTTCCTTCTGTCTCAAGCCTGCCCAGAACAGCCACTTAGCCGTGTCATTCAAAGTCACTGCAGCAGGCCCCAGAGTGGTTCCTTCCCACTTCCCCCCGAACACAAGGATTCAGACACTTTTAAGACAAAGATGAAGAGAAGGCTCCCAGCACTGAGCACAGCGCCCGGCGTTTAAACCTGGTGGTTGAATTTGGTAAATTGGTAGGGGGTCTATATTTCCTCAGCCATAGGAACAAGGAGTGCGCGTAGGAATATGGCGAGACTTTAGAGGAAAAAATAGAAAAGGGAATTTGATGTTAATTATTTTGGCCTAGAAAAGTTTTATTAAGTAAAAAGGTGTGGTTTGCTGGCTGGGCAGGATGGAAATGGAACAGAAAACAGAAAGCAATACAGCCCAAGAAAGCAGGGGGAAGCTAGTTTCCACGTAGCAAATGAAGATAAGAAGAAGAAAGAAGAGCATGCGGGACTGAGCTAATTAATGTGTTACTGAGCACCAACAGTGTAACATACCATTCCCACTAAGATGCCTAAGAAATGTCTTTTAAGACTAAAAGGGACATTTAACAGGAACCTAAACAACAAAACAAAGAAACAAGTAAAACATAACAAAAGACACTGAAATAGAGGACAGGTTGTCAGGGCCCAGAGGGGACAGAGGAGGGGATTTCAGGGGAATTTCAGGGGAGAAGGGAAGGGTTTACAGGAACAAATATAGAGGACACATGGACAAAACTAGGGGGGTTGGAAATGGGAGGGAGGAGGGGAGGGATGGGTGGATGGGCTGGAATGGGAATAAAGGATAGAAACTGTACTGAATAAACGAAAATAAAATTAAAAAACAAAATACTAAACGAACACTTTTTTTTCTCTTGGTTTATTAGGGAAAGTCCAGGATGTGGCCTTGGACTTGAACACAGTTCCAGAGAGACCCGTTGCCTGGATTTCCGCGAGCACACCGCCCAGCCCCCGCACCTAGCTACCGCACTCTTTTCTCCTTCCGCCTGCGGTCCGGCCTAGCCCTCCCGACGACTGTGTGAAGTGCACACCGTGATGTCTCCTGCCATTCCCCTTCCACAGGTAGGAAATCGCCACCACCACCACTGTCAGAGGGGTCTGGGGATTTCCTCTGTGGAACTGCTCCTGTGTTTTGTGACGATCGGGCCCTTCCCACAGGTATTGCTCATTGGGGCAATCTCTTAAACAACCCTTGCATTCAGGGAGGTAGTATCAACTTCAGACTTTGGCAGAGAGTGAGTTGAAGTCTTCCCCTTTGGTTCACCCCACACAGTTCAAAGCAAAGACATGATTACTTTTCTTTCCTTTCTAAATAAGTTCTACATCCCTGCCCTGCAAAAAGCCAGAAACCGACATTTTCTTGAATGCTAATTTTGCTGAGTCCCCAACTCCCAGGGGGACCTGAGGCTACTCACTTAGCATCTCTGGGCTTCTGCCAATGCAGTGATTAAACTGGACCAAATACAGCACCTCATCAAAAAAAAAAAAAAGAAAAGAAAAAAGAGAGAGAGAAGGAAGAAAAGAAAAGAAAACTAAGCTAGGTTCCCCCTCGTGTAAACTAATAGGAGAAACGGTACACGGAAGAAGCAGGATGTATAAAAGGAGTGAAATAAAGCCTTCTAATGGGCCAGGGGAGTTTCTAGAGGCCAAGCACACTGTCCTGCTGACAGTAAATACTCGATTAAAAGAACCCTAGGCATGTGATTGCATTGTGTTTGTGTGCTGTTTAGCCTTCTAGCATTAATGACGTTTGCTCTGCATTGCATTATTTTGTTCCGTTTACGTAATAATTTTGAAAAGAAAAGAAATGAAAACACAGGACCAAGTGCCCTTTTTGTCTTGCTAGAGGGAGTGTGCAATGCTAAATCGTCTCAGTTTTTTTAGTATATCATCGCATTTAAAATAGAGTTTTCTCCCTACATTTAAATTAACCTTCTAGTCTCCACAGTTCAATGGATTTTCTTATTGGTCTTTTGTTATTCCTTTCCCTCAAACCTTTTGCCCCGATAGATGAATATACAAACAATGTCAAAAGCTACAGGCTGTGATATACAAATAAGAACAACAACAAGAGAAAAATGCAAATTAGAACTAAATTCAGAGACTGTATTTGTTTTCTCTGCATACTTAATGCAGACTACTATTGTTGAAAACTGTCAATAATAATGATTTAATTTTCAAAATTTGGTTCATCCATGAATTAAACACAAGGTGCTTTGTTTCTTCTTAAGCAGTGATTTTTATGACATTCATCATAGTGTTGTTTAATATTTGTAACTAACATTATGTTTATATTCAATACCATAATATTGAATTCAATAACACTCAATATTATTTTGTATTGTTTCAGGTGTGCAGCATAGTGATTAGATAATCACATACTTTACAAAGTGCCCCCCACAATATTTCCATTACCCACCTAGCACCATACACAGTTGCTGCAAAACTATTGGCTCTATTCCCTACGCAGTGCTTTATACCCTCTGTGGTTATTTTGTATCTACCAATTTGTACTTTTAATCCCTTCCCCTTTTTCACCCAGCTCCCCCTCCCCCCTACAACCACCAGTCAGCTCTCTGGATCTATGAGTCTGTTTTAATTTTGTTTATTTTGCTCTTTAAATTCCACATGTAAGGGGGGAGGAAGTAAAAGTGAAATCCATAAGTGAAATCATATGGTGTTTGTCTTCTTCTCTCTGACTTATTTCACTCAGCATAATGCCCTCTAGGTCCATCCATGCTGTCACAAATGGTAAGATTCATTTAATGCAATCAATTTTAAAATATCTGTTTTTTTTAACCAAGTTCTGCACTTTTCCTACACACAAACACTGTGAAGGTAGTTGGTGATCGAATCGTAGATAAATTCAGATCCTTATTTGGGCAAATAATTGGATGATTGAAAGGAGGAGGAATTTCTAGCCACTGCATAGATTTGTTTTATATCAATCCCTTAATTTAACCATATGAGAATTCATGCTCCTTTGCTTCGAAGCATCCTGATGGATTAATCAAATCTAATAAGAATGTCAAAAACCTATGATTTTGCCCATCCTTTCTGCTGCTAAATATAAAGCCAGCTGGTGCAAAGGAAAATATTTTATTAGGCACCTAATGTTTGTGCATACTGCTGTCATTACTAATAAAACAATGACATGAAAATTGTAACTTTTAAAATTTTAGTTATAAGTTTAAAAAAATTAATAATTTTTTGTTTTAATTTTTGAAAGCATTTTATTTTAATGCCACACAACTAATTTAACCAGAGGAAGACCTATTTGCATGGAAATATGAGTCCTGGTCCAGGACTCACCCAGACTTCCCTCATCTAGGGGCAGGGCTGAAATAGAAATATTTTTTCTGCATTAACTTAAAATATTTGTTTAAGTAGTTGGCTATTTCAAAGGAGAAAATTCTAACCACTGAAGGTGTTTAGTTTATGTCATTCCCTTTATTTCAACGTCGGATGATTTATATAGCTCTAAAATGGAAAGAATAATAATACTTAAAAATAAGAGTACTGCTGACATTAAAGGGGGTTAGTTGGGGCTGGGAGGCATGTCACCAGGCCATAATCACCCTCAGTCACTCCCACCGCTGCCCCACTGTTGCATATGAATAACTGCTCTCCCTGAGTAGCTCTGAGTGCGGTAATTTCAGGGTTGCATTCCTCAAGCACACCATGATAAAATGTTGAAATAATTGAGATATGACAAAAGCATTGCCATAAAGACTAAGTATCGGTACGGGGACTAGAAAATGAGGAAGAGCTTCGTGGAGGTCAGTCTGGACAGCAAGTCTGGAGGGCTACGTGTAGTGACATCACACAGACGTCTTCAGCGCTGGTCCCTGAACTTGCAGCTGAAGCAGCGGTTATGCCTGCTTCGATGACCCGAGGCATGCTGGCTTTATTAGTGCAGGACTGGAGCTTCCGAAGCAAAAGAGTTACCCTTCCCATCGCCCCCTTGCTTGTGCAGAATCCACCTTGTTTATACGTGAGGTGCTAGAACCCCTCTCTGAGTTTTCTGGTAAGATATTGCTCATAATTCTTTCCACAAGTATTCACTGATTGTGCACGAAATCATCCATGCTATTGCTTGTGCTTGGTGCTGGAGAAATATTCAAAAGCAAAACAGTACTTCCTGCCTGCAAGAAGCTTACAACAGTGGGAACATGGAACTTAATCAGATAAGTCTTTGCAAATATATAATTGCTTTGAAAGGGATTATGAGACTGTGTAACAAGGGCAAGGGAGCTAGGCTAAGGGGGCAGCGAAAGCTTCCCAAACGGAGTGGATTTGGAGTTGAAAATAAGAACAAAGCCTGTTTCTGAAATTCGTATTGAATCCATATTAGTGGTAGTAGAGTATTACCAGAAGAGGCCAGGGGTAAGTGGAAAAGATCAGAGAGCACTAGGAGTCAGTGTGTGTCAGAATATTTTGAAAGGGGGATACCGTGAATAACAGGGAAGATGGTCAAAGTATAAACAAAGTCATGGGTGAGGTGCCCAACCTTAGTTTCTTCTTTATTAATAGAACTCAACCTACTTCAACAAGTCCTTGGAGATTAAATGAAGTGACGAGTATAAAGCACCTATCACAGTGCCGAGTGTGCGCATTTTTTTAACCCAAAGTATTGTTTGCAAGGGTGGATTCAATGCACCATGTATGGCCCACATGGCTGCCCGGAACAGGGGCAAACGGAGTGCGATGCCCAGGGCAGGGCACTTTGAGAGCTAACAGTCCCAGGATAAGAGCTGTAAACTGGAAAGTGTGGTCCCCCTGCCTGTCCCTGGCTGCCTAGCAGAGGAGATGCTGAAAAGCAACCAGCAGAAATTTCACTGCGCAAACCAAGCGCACGGCCAACCCCCTGGGAACCAGGCTTCACGACAGGGCCCAGCAGAACACTGCCTGGAGACTGGGGTGCACCAGGACTCGGAAACACGGGTGACTTTAAACGTGTGTGGGGCAGAAGGAGGCTTACAGTTGTGAGTATGGAAAACAACGTATTCTTGTATTCATATTTGTTAATCATTGTATCATTTTCCACATGAACAACTACAAAACTACCTACTTTCCCCCAGCTTGTATATGGATAGTAGAAGAAAAATCTCGTGGCTATTACTGTTTCCCTTTTATTATGAAAGCAATACCTGCACAAAGTTAAAAATAAGTTAAATACTATAGAAGAATATAAAACAAAAAGTAATAACCTCCTACTTCATCCCAGGCCCGCTGCCCAAGGGTAACCACTGGTAACTATTTCTTGAGTATCCATGCAAGGATGTGTGTGTGTGTGTGTGTGTGTAATGCCATGTATGTTATAATGCAGGTTATAACATCTCTGTAGGTAGGAGAAATAAGCATATTGAGAATGCATAGCTATTGCTGAGGGCATATAACTTTCTTCAGAATCTTTCCCAATTTAAGGACAATGACTGTACCAAAAAGCCAGCTGTTTTCCTCTTCAGAATCAGAGGACCTTGGCCACCAGTGGGGGGTGCAGGGTGGGGGGTGGCGTCCTTGTGCAGTCTGGTTCCATGACCCTGGGCTGCTACCCTCAGTCCGTCTTCACCACTGACAGCAAAGGAGTTTCATTTCACGCCCCTGGCCACGGGGTGCTCGTTTTGTGGCTGAAAGTCACCGCCACGTTGTCTTGATTAACCCATCTCACGTGCACCTGCGTGGACTTCCAGCTCATTTTAGTGAAACGCATCTATTTCAAGCAATTAGGACTCATTCCAGAGACAGGCGGGGGCACTACATGCTCTTGCTCACCCACCAGTCACGAATGACTTTCCCCCTCTCCGCTGCCTTTTCTTTTTCTAAATTCGAAGCAGGTACCGCAGCCGTGAATGCGAGAGACAGGCCAGTGCCCTGTGAAAATAAAAACCGTCACCGGCACTTGCAAAACATTCTGGTGCCTGCCAGCGTGCGCTTGTGAACCAGGGACGATGAAGACATGTAGCCATTAGCAACTTCATTTCAAAGGCAAACATATGTGCTTGCAATATGAGCCTGTGCTCACTGAGGATTAATTGCGCAACACTAGCCCATTTCAGGCAGAGCGTGGTTTGCGAGGGCGCGTGCTGTGGAAGTTCACGACAGACAGAACAGGCAGAGTGTTTTTCCACAGCCCCTCCTAAGGAGCCCACGATCTGTTTTCTTAATTGTTCAATAAATGCAATGGTATTTTGAGAGTTTGAGAAGGGGGACGTCTGGTCTTTCGTGGTGTGGCTTACACAGGACTGCTAGTAGGGGAACCATCGTGGCTTTTCTTACTGGTAGCTCCTCCTCCTCGGTATTTTACCGGGGCCGCACTTTCCTTTCTCTGCCGAGGGTACTGTGTCTCCTCTGTGCCCTGGGCGGAGAGCCTGGGCAGAAATGTTAGTATGCCCCTGGTTATATGCCCTGGGTTTTCAAGGGAAACAGAGTAATGTAAGGCAATATGGCAATGCGGATAATTCTCCCTCTTGCATGTCACCAAACACAATTCCTGTTCCAGGATCGACGATAAGGCAAAACCTTTCCATTTCTTGGCTCTTGAGAAATTCTGAAACTACATGGATGACCAGATTCATTGAGGATCTAGAATTTATTAAGGGTGGGGTGGGGGGAGAGGGATATAAAGCCTGGATTATTTTGTCTAAATGAATTCTGCTTAGATTTATTCTTTATATGGGCACTTTTCAAGTGATGGAAGTAAAGCCTTTCCCTCCCATCATCTCCCTTCCTTTCGCTTTCTCTCTCTCTCCCTCTCTCTCCCTCTTTCTCTCTCTCTCTTTTGTATGAGGGGATTCTGAGACTCTCTCCTCCTAGGGGATCCAGGACCCCCATGTTCCCTCCTTCTCCTCTCCCCTGGAGAAAACGATCTGATAACCTTAACCAGAGTCAGGAGCTGGGCGCCCTCATACTCTCATCTGAGCCATTGTTAGAGATTGTCTTATTTCCAAAACATTTTTTATTACTGAGAGCCTCTGTGACGTGGTCCTTTGCTAATGGGGCTACGGATGGGGTGGCGATGGAGCAGTCCTAGCCAAGGCTGAGCCTGTGAAGAAGGAGAAGCCGCCATTGCGCACTCCTTCCAAGGTTATGGGTATTTCTACTGGTGACTTCTCCAATGCACTGGAAAGGCCCTCAAGCATGGAAATGTTTGTGAGTGCATTTAACTTCACCCACGTGGGCTCAAGGGTGAATAGGAAGCAAGAAAATGCTCTTGACAGGCTGAGGCTCTCCTTCATGGTATTGGCCTTCAGGAAAAAGCTACTTGGAACCTCTTGCTTAGGAATTCCCGTCAGCCTCAAACATTTCTTGAAATGGAAGGCTACTATTATTCTGACCATCTGCGTGTTTCTGGTAAAAGATGCTGAGTTGAAAGTTACTGCAAAGATTTGAAGATAATTTACATTTCAAAACTGAAAGTGACCGAGTTGGTATACTTATAAAGATTCATTGAAAAACTCCTATCTTATAGTTTCACCAGAAGTTAAGAAATACATTCAACCTTCCCAGGCTGTATCCTGCCTACTTACCTCTACACAGAATATTATCTATGTATTGCATTGGCCAAAAAGTTTGTTTTCTTCCATAAGATGGCTCTGGTAGTTCTTAGTTGTTGTTAACTCCATTCAAAACAATTCTGTTAGACTGTGTTGTGACAGCTGCCATATCAGCAGGCACTTCTAAAAAAACTTATCGAAATTGGTGACTTGTTGTGTAGCCATTTTAATATGGAAGAGTGGAAGAAAATACATAACATTTTTGGCACATTATGCTTTATTATTTCAAGGAAGGTGAAAACACAGCTGAAACACATAAAAAGGACTTGTGTAGTATATGGGGAAGGTGCTGTGACTGATCGAACGTGTCAAAAGTGGTTTGTAAAGTTCTGTGCTGGGAATTTCTCTCTGGACGATGCTCCATGGTCAGGTAGACCAGTTGAAGTTGATATCAATCAAATAGAGACATTAACTGAGAACAATCAACATTACACCACTCGGGAGATAGCCAACATACTCAGAGTATCCAAATCAATAAAGTTATTGGTGAAAATGAAAAATGTGTCTTTTAGTTTACAGAAAAAAACATACAGATTTTTGGACAACTCAATAAGAACTGGAAGCATTTGGGAATGTCCTCAATTTTCCAGAATTTTCTCAGAAAAGATAGCATATCAAAGAATATTATGAAAAAAATAGAATGCTATTCCTAGGATTTCTCTAACTCAAAACTTCAAGTCTGGTATTTTGAAAAGATACTAAAACCAGTGTACTATGTACAGATACTCGCTGCAGTGCAGGGAATAGAAGGAGAGGGGTAAGATTGTGGTAGGGGGCCCTCCAGGAGGCTCCTGGTATGTGAGCCGGGAATCCTGCTTAGGGTGGGGTTTGCCCTGCTGTGTGGGTTGGGGAGGGAAGGTCAGCCTCTCCCTGCTGACTTTCCTTTTCCTGTCCCCAAGTAGCCATGGGAGCAGGCTCTGCACTTGCATTTGGTGACCCTGGCTTCTTCCTGGGCCATCTGCATAGAACGAATGACAACAAAAATCAGGGACATAGGCGTCCGACGATCAGGAAATATAGGCAAGGCGAACAGAACTTGATTCTCCACACTTATAATGACACCTCTCACTTAGGGGGAGCTTGTTATATGCAGGGCTCCTGCCCATGTGTTAGAGGGTGGACCATGCTCTCCTCAAAGCCACATGCTGAAGTCCTCACCGCAGGCACCTCTGATTGTGACTGTACTCAGTGACAGGGTCTTTAAAGAGGTGATTAAGCTAATCACCAGGGAACTGCAAATCAAAATGGCAGTGAGCTACCACTTCACGTTTGTTGGGTGGATGATCACCAAAAAGCCCACGAATAACAAGTGCGGGTGAGGAGGTGGAGAAAAGGGAACACTTGTGCACTATTGGTAAATTGCTAATTATGCAGCCACTACGGGAAACAGAATGGATCTTCCTGAGAACATTCAAAATAGAACCTCCGTATATACTCAGAGTACCACTTCTGAGTATTTACCTGTAGAGAACAAAAACACTAATTGCAAATGATATACGCATCCCTATGTTCGTTTCAGCATTATTTACAAGAGCCAAGATATGGGAGCAACCTAGGTTTCCACTAACAGATGAACAGATAACGGAGAAGTGCTACATACAGACAATGAAATGCTACTCAGAGTTAAAAAGGATGGGATCTTGCCATCTGTGACAGCGTGGATGCGCCTAAAGGATATTATGCTAAATAATATAAGTCAGACAGAGAAAGACAAACACCATATGACTTCACTTATATATGGAATCTAAAATAAAACAAAGAAAATGAATTTAAAAAAAACAAAACAGAAACAGGCCCAAAGACACAGAGAACAAGCTGCTGGTCGCCAAGGGAAGGGAAGAGAGAAAGATGGATGAAAAAGAGGTGGTTAAGGGAAAACACGGTCTTGTGCGTGGGCCCTGGCCTAGCACGACCGGTGTCCTTATAAGAAGAGGTTAAGACAGACAACACTTACGTAGGCACAGCCAGGCAAGGACACAGTTCTGTTATCTACAGAACTCTGAGATTTAAAAACAATAAAAAAAACCCCTGTTGTTTAAGCCCTCGGTCTGTGGTGTTCTGTTACGGCAGCCCTAACAAACTACTATGTCAGGTACTGAGTGGTTTACTCCACACTGCAATCCTTCAAGGTAGAGGCTGGGATTTGTTTGCAAAGCAGCCCAATCAGAGGTTTTAGGGCTCAGGGAGAAGCTGTGCAAACTTCAGGGGAAAGCGGACTTCCACGTCAGGCCCAGAGGGAAGAAGACAAGAGAAAAGGCACGTTGCACAAAATAAAATACACCAAAGGACTCCATCCTGAGACAGGCTTGGCTTTCCTAGCTGTTGACAGGGTCCCGGGCCCCCTCCTGCCTGCTCCCCGTCTACCTCTCCGACGCTGCAGCTGGATAGTTCACGTGACGGACACATCCAATTTTCCAGAGCCCCACCCCACCTGCGTGCAGGCTTGTGGGGGAACTAGACCTTGAAACAGCAGAGAACTCCAATCTCACTTCATTAAGAGCCAGGAAAGAACAATGAAGGGTTGTCAGACACTCGAGGAAACCTGGAAGGGTGGAGTATGGAAAGAAATTCCTTTGGAGAAAACTAAGATATTTCTGAAAACAGAACAAACATTTAAAAAAATAGAATTCTTAAAGAGATTGTAGAGGAGAGTATATTCATTAAAAATGAATATAGTTGTTATACATAAAAAAGGAGTAAAGAGCTCGGACATTAAAAATGTGGTCACACTCCCACCCTCCCGCTAGAGTGGAGCGAGCTTCTAACACAGTTACTGACTTGGTCGGAGATCCCGAAGACAGAGCCGAAGCACAGTCAGCCCCCAGTATCTGTAGGAGATAAGTTCTGTTCCCAGACACCCGGGGGGTGCCTACAACCACGGACAGCACCGAACCCTGTCTGCACCATGCTTCTCCTGTACATGTGTATCGGTACTTTCAAGATTTAGATCGAAAGGGCCCACCAGGTTTTGATTAGGATACAAGAAAAACTCCCAGAGCTAGACGCGTGCTGGAGAATTTTCAGGACTCCAAGGACAAAGAGCAAATCCTAAAAAGTCCAGGAGAAGAGGAGTGATAGCTGCTGTGAAAGTATACATGCGTCTTGTAACTAGATGTGTATTTTTCGCATGTGTAATGGTTTAAAGTAGCATTTTGGGTCGCTTCAGTGATTCAAGGAACCAGAATCCTTCCCTCTCGTGGTTCTGACATCTGCCGTCCAGCTCGGTGACAGAACGTGTGGAGAGGCCACGGGTGTCTGATAAAAGCCTTGGCCACTAAAAGAAATGGATTACTTCTGCTTTTCACGCCTGGCCTAGAGCAAAGGAGGCTGGGAAATACAACCTATCTGCGTGTCCTTGGAGGGAGAAGCAGATTCTGTTGAATAACTAGCAGTTTCCATCACAGTATGATAGTCTAGACACAGTCTGCCATCCAACAGCTGAAAGGGAGCGGTGGTGGTCAAAAATAATAGGGGTGTATTTCCAAATCCTTAAGAAAAGGGGATTTGAAGGGAAAATTTTATAGGTAACTCCATTGTTAAATTAAGTGTAAGAGGATTAACTCAGAAAGTTTACACACCACTCAACCTACATGAGAAATCTCACTCTTCAAATTCACCCAATTTTATATATATGTAATTCCAAGAAAAGAGGTAACGTGGTTACGAAGAAAGAGTGCAGTTGAGAATAACTCAGAAGTATCTAAAAGGAAGATTATAGCAGACAGAGTATACTAGACATTTGGTAACATCTTTTTAAAGATGAAACAATTTAGGATTATGCTCTGTATTTCAAGTGTCCAGTTCCTCTATTTAGTTTTAGAGACAAAAAATCAACATTTTCGCAGAATTATAAGTACTCTTTATTTTATTTTAGATCAATCTATAGATACAATGTGAAATAACCAAAATGTAAATATAAAATGTAACAATATAATTAATACATCAGGAAGCAGAACTGATAAACTAAATTCTTAAAATTTTTATTGGGAGGCCAGTAGATTTTTTCCTAAATTTCATAAAAAGGAGAAATATATAAATCATGATGAAATGTTATAATAACCACAGAATAACTAGAAACTTGTACTCCTAATAGTCTGTACAGAGTGGAATTAGGGGGACTGGGGATTGAAGGTGGCCAAAAGTTTTATTTTACAATTTTATGTATTCCTGCATTGCTAGCACAGAAGAAAACAATTTGCCTGAATTACTTCTATACCAAAAATTACCCCCTAAAATTCATTCAGTTCAAAAGTAATAATAACACTGTAAATGGCTGAAAAATAAAACTGGATGTAGACTCCTCTGAAAATCATAATCATCTATTAACATTTCCATAATTAGTTACCTAATCTCTAAATTCCATCGCAACTAGGAATTTAGCAATAATTTACCTTCTCTTGTAGGTCTTCACTTCTGTAAGATGGACTTGATTTAAACTAAGCCTGGGTTATCCCTTTCCAATCTGAAGTTCTTGTGATTTCTACATGATGAAGCTGTATTTAAAAACACAATAGTTCTAACTGTAATGAAGGGGAGCAATTATCTTTATTTCTGGGTGGTGTCTCCTTTCGTCATTTCAGGTGGACTTTGTTTACTATGACCTGGATGGAGTTTATTTAGTTCTGAAGGAATCATCACATTTAAGGAAATGAGAGAACATGTCTAAGATATGTGTTTGTTTCCTTTATAGCCAAGACCTCAAGAAAAGTCATTGGTCAGGAACTTTGAAAGAATTTTTCCTGAACTGAGCAGGAGCATAAAAGCAGGTATCAGAAACAGCTGTGGAATTACTGACTGTGAATTTCACAATATTAAATCTTTGGGGAGTCTCAATGTTATTAATAGCCTCTTTTCTGAGTCCTTAGTTTCTGTAGGATTTATGAACACGACTCTGAGTTTCTAGGTGTGCAAACTATATCCATATGCTATCTTGAACGATTTTCTTTCCTGCTTCCAAAAGCACATTTCTCTGAAATCCACTGATTTTTAATTTGAGATTATTTGGGACAGGTTTATTCTGAAGAATATACTTTTATCAGGAATAGGGCTTGCTCGGCAAGTAGAAGCAGAAATTAAGTGTACATTTCAATGCTTCTCTACTTTAAAAGAACAAAATATTTTAAAGTACTAAGCATGTATCTTTTTCAAATTATAGATTTATTTTCTAACATAATCTGCATCTGTTATTGGGTTCAAATTTTGGCAGTAAATTCTTTGTTTTTTTCTCCCTTAAGGCAGAGAGAGAATGAGAGACAGAGAGAGAGAGAAAAAGAGAGAGAGAGGAAATCTTTGCCAGGTTGCTAATTAGCTTTGGTTCAGTCCCTTAAACATTCACTTTCTATATTTCATGCTTTCACCAATTCACATCTATCTTATTAGCAAGGATTTACAGGTTTATATAATTATTAGCACATAATTTTCTAGCACAATAAAACAGTAATGAATAGTCATCTGGCTGTATGAATTATGATGAAGATTCCTACTTTCAATAAAAAGTATTTAAGGATACATTACTTCTGTCAGAGTGGTAAGAGAGTCATAGTTTTACAATACTTTTTCTTTTTCTAACTGAATATAGACATACTTTGCATTGTAAATTTTGGTTTATTATATTTTAGATACCTTCTTATTTTTAATCTCTCCAAAAGAAAAAAGTGTAGCACTACATTGAAAATAAGAATCACACCCAGCTGGGGTATTTCTCTGTAAGCCACACCAAAAATCTTGACAGGTTACTTTTCACGAGGCTCTCATCCCATCTGCTTAGTGGCTCTGTTTTAGGACGGTTTTATTCAAGCATTCCGACCTTGGGAACTGGTAAACCAAGCCTTGAAAAGCCAGTAGAAGTTTCTGGGCAGAAAACTGCTTGCGAACTTGTTCAACTTCCCATTTTATCAGGACGGTGGTTTGT
>CM052548.1:79438857-79454085 GCA_028533065.1 Trachops cirrhosus
GCCAATGTATACTATACAGACTCATGGCATGGTAATCAAATATGTACATATATTCTCTTTTTCTTTCTTTTTCTCCAAAAGGAAAAGAAAGATAACAATAAAATGTATAACAAGCTACTAGAATTATTGGCATGTCTGTGATGTCATAAATCTTATAAAGATTTATAAGATTTTCATCATTCTTTATATGATATAAAGAATGGACCAAATGTAAGTTATGTCTAATAAAACTAGTGATTGATATTAGTCAGAGCAGGTGATCTGTTCATTTTATTATTGCAGTTAACATTCAAGGCTATATAATTATGTCACTGAGGATCAATAAGAAAATAATTCCAGAAAATAAAAGAATTTAAAATTTCAATAGCATTTTTAATCCTCATCTGAGGATAGGTATATTGCTGTTTTATTATTTTTAATTTTTTAAAGAAAGAGGAAGGGAGAGAGAGAGAGAAACATTCATGTAAGAGAGAAATATCGATCAGCTGCCTCCGATAGGCACCCAGGCTGGGAATCGAACCCATAACCTCGGTACATGCCCTAACCAGCAATCAAACCTGCAAACTTTTTGGTGTACAGGATGATTCTGCAACCAACTGCGCCACCCGCCCAGTGCAAAAATTCAATAGCAAGGAATGAATGAATACCTACTATGTGCTGTTCACTGATACAGGAGGGGTTCACTCAGTAAAGGCCTACCACTCCTCCCCAGTCCCTTCCCTCTCTGCCCCCCTATGTCTAGCTCTCACGAATTCTGAGGCAACTAGAAAAGCGCACCACTCAGCTACCCTGCAAAGGCGAACCTAACTGACCAGCACCATCTGTTTCCCCTCTCAATCCACTTCCTCCTTCATGCATGAGTCCCCAGATCCCATGACCACCCCCCAGCCAGCACCGGAGAGGCACTCAACTACACCCATGCCTGAAAGCCACAGAGCTCCTCCGAGGGGCAGCTTGGGCTCCAGGTCCCCGATTGGTCCCCCAACAGAGGTGCACTGCAGAGTAAGACACTCTTACCCGGTATCCTGCCGCCACCCTCTACTTCCTAGGGACAGGACTGCATGGCGCCCTGAAGGCTGCCCCCTTCTTCTTTGGCTCTTTTTCCTTCACAGTGTTCCCCAATAGGTCTTCTGCAGCCCTCACCCTCTGTCGGGTGTCTACCTCAGGGGGAACCCCGAGTCACACCAACCCTTTTCGGCATTTGCTTAAGGGCCTTGCTCCTCTTCTCTGCTCCACCTGCCCCTGCCTACCAGAAGCTTCTTTCTGATTTGTCTTCCTCTCTCTCTGCTTTCTAGACACTTCTTATCTGTATGCACCGCCTCACTCCACGTGTCTCTTTTATTTAGGTCTGTTACTGTCTGTCCTGATACGTCCCGAATACTTAAAGCTGTAGCTGACGCACAGTAGGTGCTCAACAAGTATTTATTCAGCAAATGAATGTCAGTTCTGAGAAAGACTACAAAATGTGGTTTTGAGATGTGGTTCTTTTCTGATAATGGAGATGCAAGCTGACTCTTATTGTTCCTGACATCTAGTGGTAAGAGGAAAAACTATCCTGAGACCTGAAGGGAATTCATTGGCTGGCGAACATCTCAACGACAGAACTTATCAAAAGATCTACTCTTCGGGGCATGTGCAACTTTTATAGGGTTAGTATACCTTTTAGATGCGTAACGGGATCTGTATTCACTAGTGAAAGCTCCGGGAGATGTACCGAGTAGGGTAGACATCCAGTGAGAAAGGGCCATTAAGCCCTGCTGGGCACATGAGTTAGCGAGCTGGCTGAGTCTGATCATTTCAGAGATTCTCTAATCCTGACATCCCATTTCACCCGCTATGGAAATAAAACTATGGACTCTAGAACATACACGGTTGTAGGGCGGCCGCAACAGAACCTAGAATATGTACAGCGAGAGAGGTTTTAATGCCCATCTTCACAACGGCCAAACTCGAACTCAGCAAGAATCTTAAACAAGGACCTTGTGAACTATACCTTCACACCATGCTCTCACCTTGGAGGACCAGACAGCGGGACGAGAGAGAGCTGGGCAGCAGGGAAAACTCCCTTTTATTACTCTTCTCCCTTCTATGATTGCATTCAACCAATGCCTGTGAGTTTCAAGTATGCCCCCAGCACTGGCCCGGGCTCTGGGGATACCCCGAGGAGCAGGAGACAGGCAGTGCCCGCGCCTGGGAGCTGGCCCGTCTTCCTCTGGCCTCCAAAGGGCTGCAGCTCGGCAGGTTCTCGAGCGCGACAAGACGTGCTGCTCGGTAACGGGACAAAGCCTCCTCTCGGGAATGGTTACGATCTGTGACGGCTTGGACAGGCGCCAGGAAGTGGGGTCTGTTTTCCTCTAAGGCACGCTTTATGAAGCAGCTACTCCAAGAGACGGAATAAAGTGTCAGATTTCCGGTGTGGGCTGCATTGCCTGAAATGTGTGGGTCAGAATAGGAAAGTTTCAGAAGGGAGGGGAAGCCCTTCAATGCCAGAGGCCCCGGAAGAATTGGGTGAGGACAGGGCGTATCGCACTAGCCCTGAGATGACAAAATTAGGCATAAGGACGCCAGGAGCCCGAGACAAGCGAAGTGAAGCCAGGGATGGCACACGAATGTCCATGCTTAATTTCCTCTTCACACAGGTGAAACGGGTGCCCGGGCCCTATAAATTGCAGAAAGGGCTGACAGAGAGTGTGGATGCTTGATAATTGCTTTACTCGAATTTTAAGAACTGCAATGTACTTTTAGTTTCTGATGTGGTGTGTGTCTGTGTGTGAATTTTTTTCCTCTTGGAGAACACATGCCTCCAATAAGGAAGTTGACCGAAGGCACATGACCTTTGTGGACAGACAGACGTACAGATATAAGGTTCACCCTTCGAGTTTTATGACCCTGGGCAAGTCACTTCACCTTGCTGATCCCCAGGCTGCCTATGTGTAATATGAGTACCAGTAGTGCCTGCCTAGATTCACTACTGCCTGTGGCTACGCGGTATGTAACAGACACCCAGAACACACCCCTTTCCTCTCAGTCTGCGGGGAGCTCTCTAGTTCCCGAAGATCCATGCCCTGTGGCTTCTCCGCTATATTCTCCATCCTACCTAAAGAGGTGCTGTCTTCTTGTTTGTTTTGCACTACGGTCAGAAGGATTTTTTTAAACCGCCTTCACTGTGTAGGGAAGCTTGCATTGCTCGTTCACCAGGTCGTCCATTCTGTGGCGTCTGCCCCCAGTGCTGAGTAAAGGGCAAATGCTGGTGCTGATTAGGCGCCTCCTCTTTGCTCAGCGTAGCCAAGTCAAGACAAAGTGTCTGCATTTGTGAGAGACACATAACAGAATACATGCCGATACATTTTTGAAAAGTTGCTTTATAAACTGAAAACTGAGTTTTTCAGACTATACTAAGGGCACAGTGCTTATCGCACTCCGATTTTCGTCCCTGATTTGTAAAGGTGATAAAGATGCCATTCTAGATACCCCCGCCCACCCATGGGCCTGAACCTCAGTTGGAAGTCACTGACCACGTGGCCCCTCTAACTGATCAGCGCTTCAGCAGCGTCACCTCCTTTGCAAGAGCTTGCCACACCCCCACCCGCACCCAACACCCTGCTTTCCTTTCACAGGTTAGGGGGCCCCACTGCCTGGGGATGTTTGAGAAGCCGGACCGGAGACGTGCTGTTTGGAGCCTTGCGGGACAGCACCTTTCAGGAACTTCTTGTGTCGGCTGACATGGGCACAATTTTAGGGCCCAGGGTGGCCTCGGGGAGCCTTACCAAATTCCCGTGGGTGCCAAAGGCTAGGGTGGGGCACCCAGTTCTCCATGGCTTTGAGAACCGCCCAGTGCGGCTGGCAGAGCCGGCTGGCACGAAGGGAACTCTCAGCCAAGAGGAGGTGTGCTGTCGTGGGTTCGGTGTGGACAGGCGGCTGGGCGGCCAGATGTAAAGGCAGGCATTTCAGAGAAGACAAACAGCGGTGGAGAACCAGACGGGACTGTGCAAACTGCAGCTGGAAGCTGTGCGGGCCGTTACGAGATGACAACCAGATGGCCGTCCCGCGGCCCAGCTCCTCCGTAAGCTCACCAGCACTGGGGTGCCCCTTGGGGGAGGGTGAGGAGGAGGAAAATCGCAAACTGGTGGTGTCGTAACCCAAATTGAACTTACCTGCAGTTGACTTAAAAACATCTCCTCAACGGAGTGAAAAAGAAGTCCATGATCAATATTCAATTTAGTAATAGAAAAGGTGTATTTTTTAAAGCATGTATTTAGAAGACATTCACTTCATTGGCAAATATACGCTCCAGAAATTTCTCCTGCCTTCCCCATGTCACATTTTCCCAGTGTTTTGTGAGCACACTAGTCCTGTGGCCTGTTAGTAAATGTTCTGGAGAAAGTAACCACTTCCCCGATTAATAATTTCAGGGAATTACTGCTAGATATATTACAATTCTAACAATTATTGCAACAAGAAAACTTTTCTATTTATTTCAGCAAATACTTCCCCAAATCACTTTAATGCAACATATTTTATAATTTGTCAAATATCACTACACATCTTTGAAAAAACTCATGTTTTATAGAAAAGTTTGGCATTGCTGTTCTGCCTACAGTAACATATAATTTTCATCCCCATCTCTTCAATTTAAAACAGCATGTTGGTGGCTGATTTTTGCATCATTTTAAATTAACTGTTTCGGCAAGCATTTTTGGTCTCCTACCTCTCTAAGCATAATATCTACCATATCATAAGCATTCAGCAAAATGTATTTTCTAAACATGTTTCTTTTATAATGTCTGAGTTTACATATGCACATACAACTTCCATCAGTGGGAGCAGACTGAAGTTTTCTGCACAGCGTCCTGGACTAATGAAGAGAAGAGGGTGAGTCCCAGCGACCCACAGCCTCCTACCCTGCCTCCCCACCTCCACCCGTGAAGATCACCCTGCCGTTTTAGGGAGAACGAGCGGTGTGCAAGCTAGGGAACCATTGGGTTAGTAACGACAATCTCTTTATAAAAAAATGCTTTCATGTGAAGAGTGTGAACAAGCTGTTAATTCTCTTGTTATAAAGTGGCATATTCACAAGTAAACAAGCAGGCTGAAACACTGCCTTGATATCCGCACTTGGGGTAATATCTGAGGATTTGGAGATCCTCGGATGAAAGGATGCAGTCAGACTAGATGTATACTGATGAATTCCATGGATCGGTCCTTCAATGAGAGAGCAGTATGATCAAAAAGCCACAAAGCTGCCCACTGAGCTATTGCGGAGGAAAGAGTGGAGCTTCATTAATACTTTAAAGGTGAACCTGCCTACTGCTGGCGACTCGCCCAGCGGGAGAGTCTGGCTTATGTAAATGGCTGCCTTCATTAAGGATACGGAAATATTTTGCAAATTATGGGAGGTCAAAGATAGTGATTGACTGGGTTTACCTATGAACTCTTTCATTAGCATGGGGCACTTGCGTGCCAGGGAATTGATCTGGCCACCAAGAAGGACAGAGTCCAGAAGAAGGACGTTTTTATTGAAATTCCTATTTGTACAAGATACGGATGGTAGTTACATACGCATTGTTTAACAGAGAACTTCTAAATAGATGTTGTTGTTCTCATTTTATACTTGAGCCCACTAGACGTGCAATGTATCACGGGATGTTTCAAATCCTGGGTCCCGAAACTATGTGCCCTTGGATTTCAATCCGTGCTGCCGTGTGATTAATGAATAGCTCTGCGACTCGAAGCAGGTCACCTAACCTCTCTACACCCCTGCCTTGTTCCTGAAATACAGAAAAAAGAGTGCCCACTTTGTAGATTAGCTGTGAGTTTAGTAAGTTCTGAATGTGTTTATTCATGTCGTAATAAATGATTTAGTCCATTCTGAATTATATAAAATATTGTTTTCTATATTGTAAAGTTACAAAATACAAAAATTATGTGGTCCCAATGTCTGTTAGAAAAGAGGAATGGGATAGAATAGAAATTGCAGGAAGTAAATAGAGATCGTTGGTCTCATGCTTTTTTAGTTTTGTTGTGATATCATTGGCATTAACATTGTATTAGTTTTAGCCAGGCATTGAAAGACAAATACCATATGATCTCGCCTTTAACAGGAACCTAAACAACAAAACAAAGAAACAAGTAAAATATAACAAAAGACACTGAAATAGAGGACAGGTTGTCAGGGCCCAGAGGGGAGAGGGGAGGGAATTGCAGGGGAATTTCAGGGGAGAAGGGAAGGGTTTACAGGAACAAATATAAAGGACACATGGACAAAACTTGGGGGATTGGAAATGGGAGGGATGGGTGGGTGGGCTGGAATGGGAATAAAGGATAGAAACTGTACTGAATAATCTAAAATTAAAACAAAAACAACAACAACAAAAACATTGCATTAGTTTTAGGTGTACAGCATAATGATTTGATGTATGTGTATACTGCAAAATGATTACCATGATGGGTTTAGTTAATATTTATCACCTCACATAGTAAAAACTTTTTTCTTATAATGAGAACTTTTAAGATCTACTCCCTTAGCAAATTTCAAATACAATACAGTATTGTTAACCTTAAGTCATCCTGCTGTACCATTGGTTGAGCTTACCAGACGTGAAATGCATCACATGGTGTTTAAGAGCTTGGGTCTAATTTTGAATATAACAGATAGAATCTCAAATCATGAGAGAATTTGGGAATCTCTCAATGATCCTGGGAAACTGATTTTAAGCACTGAATAAGAATTAATTGATATCTCTATCTCAAATGTGAGGTTGAAATAAATTCAAGATGGATGAGACCAATAATTAGCTCCAAGTTCTGTACTCCCCCAACCTCCTCTCTGCCAAGATAAAGACTGTATTTGCCAGTGTTATTAGTTGAACTGTAAAATCTTCAAATGCCCATGTTGAAATCCTAACCCCCATGCCTAAAAATGTGACATTATGTGGAAATAGGGTCACTGAAGACATATTTCACTAGGTACGATAAGATCCTGTGAATGAGTCCCAATCCGGTCGGACTGGCGTCCCTACGAAAAGTGGAGCTGTTGGCGCTGAGGCATGCGCGCAGGGAGAGGGAGATGAAGGCAGAGATCCAGGGATGCTCCCACAAGCCGAGCGACGCCAGGGATTGCCAGCAAGCCATCCGAAGATGGAGGAGGGGCTTGCAGCGGATTACTGTTCCTTAGAAGAGCCTCAGAAGGAACCAGCTCTGCCACTGCCTTGACCTCGGACTGCCAGTTGCCAGACGGCGAGACAACACGTTTCTGTTGCTGAAGCCACCGGTGTGTGGCGCTTCGTTATGACAGCCCTAGCAAGTAAGTCCCAGCTCAAGTGACAGGAGCAAAGGTGTCCCACGTAACTGCCAGATGGACTTCCAAAAAAAAAATCTATGTGTTCTCCCACAGATTGGAAAGTAGCTGCGTTACTGGTGAGCCAGTTTTGATTTTGGGGATAAGGAGGAAAAAATTGAAATGGAGAAGCAACAAGATGGAAAATACGTAGGCCCCTGGAAGGCTGCACCTACTGAACTGCCTGCCTGGTGTAGACCACGGGGCTACGTCTGGAACAGTAGGTGAGCAAGACCTAATTTCTGGCGCTTACAAACAACTATACTTCGGGCACTTATTGTTATACCAGGGTATGTATCCCCTTGCTAATGTAGTGGATTAAAAAGGTTAATGTGAAAATAAAATTAAAAGAAATTTAAAGTTAGTGTTTATCTGACTATATGTATGTGTAACTTTAATGCCAAAAACCTATCAATAGGAAGACCTTTTAAACATAAAAACAAAGTAAAAAATCTTATAAGGCATGGTTTCTGTATTTGATTACAGAGAAATTTAAATATTCTGTATATTAAACCCAAAAAGCTAAGTCACATAAAGATGGGGAAATATTTTAAATGTACGGCAGACAAATGTGAGTGCACACACAGTATGAAGTACTCAATCAGCAGAAAAGCAAACACATTCCATAGACGCATACATAGCCATATCAGTGTTGTTAATAATAGCAAAAATTACAAATGACAAGGCCAATGGTTGGTTTTATAAGTTGGTTATGTATACAAATGCCAAGCTGAATTACAGCACATTTCTAGGGTGTAAAATTCATTTTTAAAAAAAAAAACATCTAATGCCGTAGAGAGTGTTTTTGATGTTCTGGGAAGTGAAGTGCCAATTTGTAAAGTAATAATGGTCATTCCTGCTGCTGACATTATTAATATCTTTAATAATTTTTTGCTTTTGATTTTCATACACTCAAATTTTGTGATCAAAGGAGAAAATTCTAACCACACACCCAAAAGAATGCCGCAGTCACGCCGCTTTCAGTTGGAACGTCACATTCAAGAAAGTTTTTGCTCACTCAGCGTGCAACTACGCTTCTCCCCGAACTCTGCGTGTACACTTCACAAAGCAACATATTGTTCTAATTTTTATATTAAGGGATAAAAATTGTTAACTTGTGGGAGGCCATAGCCTTTCTCCTCCATCCTTTGTTACTGCTCCTAACTTAATCTTCCAGAGATGCCCCGAGGAACCATCATCTATGTGAGCGGTCCCCAACCTTTTTGGCACCAGGGACCGGTTTTGGGGGGATGGTTTCGGGATGATTCAAGTGCATTACATGCAAGCTCCCCTCCTGCTGTGTGTGGCTGGTTTCTAACGGGCCCGGATGGTTCTGGTCCCAGGTGGGGAAGTTGGGGACCCCTGACCTGCGTGATGCTCCTAAGCAAATTGTGGAGAGTCCCCGCCTCCCCCTGGGCTGTCAGGACAACTGTGCTCCCAGGGATGGACCCTCGTCCAATAAAATATTACACAGCTGGTAGCGAAGTAAAACCGATCTTCTGTGCTGCTGGTATGGAAAATTCCAACTTACACGTTAAACAGCAAAAAAAGGTAAAACGTAACACACCCCCTGTATCCTCGCTCACATAAAAAGCCGTGTGTGGCAGGTCTGTACACTCACACACAAGCCCAAACACAGGGAACATATTTCCGGGAGGGGGATGGGAGGCTGGAACTCGGATGAAGAAGCCTAATTCTTCCTGTATATCCTTCCATTGAAGTTCCCCCAAGTGTAAACAGCGTTAAAACTAAAAGTACATAAAACAAAGTAAACAGCAACCCAATACCCACAATAAAAGAATGCGGTGGAAGCTGGCTGGTAGGTGGCTGAGAAGGGGCTCCCCCCAGGGGTGGGGGACAGCGGGTGAAATGCACAGAGATCGGAACAGAATGGCTCGGGGCGCGAAGCAGCAGTTCAGGATTAATACCGACATACTCATCACCTTAAATAGGCTAACGGTGGCCAGCGTTTACTGAACACTTAGGATCTGCCAGGCCCGGTCCTAAATGTTGTACGTGGTGCTAACGCATTGCATCTTCACAGTCATAGAGGGTGACTATTTTCAGTTTGTTCTGAATGGGGCAACAGGGCTAGAAGAGCTTTGCGTTGTCCAAGGTCACAGAGATAGTAACTGGTCGGGTTGGCACTGGAACCTAGGTTTTCTGAGTCTAAAACCACTGTTACTTACCACTCAGTCTGCCACTCATGTAAAATCTCATAGAAGAATCCAAGTCACAACTTAAAACAGGTCAGAAAGCAGGCTGGGCCACTTTGCCACTCTCGGGCATGACACACATACTTCCTTTACTGGATGACTTAAGAAAATAACACCTTTTCTGGTCTTTGAACTAAATCATTGAATATTTAGTAGATTACCAGAAAAAAAAATCAGAAGAAACAAATTTTAATTCCTTGTTTTTTTCTTTCATCATTAGTTAAAATTACACAGGTTTACTCTTTAGGAAGCATTTTATTTGCCCATACTCACTGGGATTTGGATTATTTTTTAATTGGAAAGCCTAATCTAATGCTTAAAGTCTTCATGTCTATCCTCTGTAAATATCAACCATAGAGGGTAGGCAAAGGTTAGATGGTGCAGTGTGCCAACTACAAGAAATCTCTAGTAACTGCCATGATATATTTACAATAAAGTAATAATCAAGATTCAGAGTTATATCTCTCATGCTTTGTACGTTCCCAAGATACTTCTGAAATGATAAACTATTAAGCCACAATTAGAATATGTTTTGCATACGTTGGATTTTATTGGATACTATTTTAATTTCTTATAAATGGTCCATGCCTGCAAGGCATCTGTTAAGCATAGCATTTGATTACCCCTGATATCTTCTGCCCGACCCACGCCCCGGTGCGGCTGGCTGCGTAGCTCTGCTCTCCGTGGCATCTGAAGAACCACCGTGCATTTCCACGTTCGCTGCGGAACACTGACTATTGATAAACGCTACATCTTTGAAACGCGCATTGCTGCTGCCACCAAGGATCTACCAGGGCCTTCCCAGGCACCCCTGTGACACCCTGCCCGCATCCCTTTAGGCTGACAGAGAACTGTCTGCTTGGATTATAGAATGGTTTGCAAAAGAGAGTATTCACAAGCGCTCGGCTAATAGTTTATAATCCTGCATTGAATAGCTCATATACCAATTTATTACCCAGTCATGATTCAGATTCGTATCTGAGTGGAGCTGTGGATGGACTGTCTGTTCACATCCAGGAATCCCATCAGCGGTGAGCTCTACCAGCCTGTTCAAATTCACTGTTGAACGCCATTGTCCAGTGGTCAGAGCTGGACAGGACACCAGGCCCTGCAAGTTCAAATCCATATTTTCGTCCACAAGATCGAGTGTGTTGACAAATTTTTGGCAAAGAACTCTATATTCTGTGTCAAGTGAGACTTTTGTCCGATGCTTTTATAAAGCACTTGTGGAATTGATTGCCCATATAGATTTTCTCATACGCTCTTTCAATACCTGGACTTTCTCAATGGCACTTCAGCTTCGAAAATCAGATCTCTTCAAGTCCCTGGAGGGTCACAGCTTCCAGCTGTTTTGGGGACCGTTACACCGACCAAATTTACAATCTCTTATCTGAGGATGAATTCTGGCGGCACAGCAGTCACTGGAGGGATGTGCGAACCTCCGCTAAGCTTCCCTGCACAGCCCTCAGAGCGCCTCCACTCTCCGGCGTCCTCACCTCGAAAGTCCAGGGAGTGTCCTTGTGTGCACTGCAGTTTCCGGATTTTAACTTTGATCCACATGTCTACGAAGGTGTCTATTTTGCTCGTTATAACCAATTTTTATGGAGTAACTTTAAAAATGTGAAATTACTTAAAACTGTACTACATTTTCAGTCTGCAGTTCCTCTTACATCTAAGCACATTCTTATACATAAAGCAGCCGAGGGGCCTGTGACTTTCAATCTGATGGCGCACACGATGCAGCCACAGAGAAGGAATGTGCCTCGGGGGACCGTGCCTGGGGGGACCGTGCCTCAGGGGACCGTGCAGGGCTCATAGCTGTCTCCTTCTGTGTGCAGACATCCTGGCCACTGGCCTTGCTTGCTCAGCACACAGTGAAGACAATAAAGGAATGACTCCTCTTTGCTCTTACTTATTCATCAAATAAATAATACCACGCGCCTATTGTAATCTGTATGTGACGTGCAGTATTTGCCCCCACTATTATTCTTTTGCCCACATATATTGTAAATTTCCAGATGCTACAAATGTCCAGAATGTGGCATTTGTCACACTAGAGTCAAATCTACAGAGATGCAACTATGACTAAGCCATCATTAGGATATAACTGGAACTTTTACATCAAGGCTGTAGGGGAAAAGGTAATATTATGTGAAGTCAAAGAGTTTTGGAGAGCTTTCACGGGGTAAGAAAGGTTACATTTCTTCATTATGCTGAATGTGATATATTATACACTTGAGATGTTGTAAGTTATAAAGTCTCAACTTCAAAAACGAAGACAATACAAAGTTTCAAAGAAGAGCAAATGAGAAAACGTTATGAAATCTCATGGTAATGACCCATTGAGAAAAGAATAACAGATTAATTTTATCAAAAATACATCAGCACCTCAGGATAAATAATCCATGAGACTAAAGTAAAGGATGGAGGCGGGGGTGGGGGAAAAGAGAGCAGAGGTTTGCTTACGTTGGCTGCCTTCACGTGCTCGGCGGAGCCTTGGAGCGGGGGCACACATTAAAAATCAGTTGTAACAGAAAAGTGTCCAGAATATACATTTAAAATAAATATTACAAGTCTTGAAATAATTAAAAAAGCCTGACTCTTAACATCTAGTTTCTTAAGTCACTTAGAAAAATACATATGTGTGTGTGCGCTAATGTTAAAGTTTATAAATTACTGTCAGATCTTCATTAAGTTATATTATAAAATTGATACACTAAACACTATTCAATTTGAAAAAAATATAACAAATTAGAATCTATTCAACATCTCATTTGTAAGCCACCAGACATGAAATTCCACTTCCATTCTATAAAAATATTCCGTGAAGTTCTAAAGATGATGTAAGGATAAGAGATATGGCAACTTCTATAATTTTAAGAAAAATACAAATAAATATATGAAATGTTATTTGATTATTATTGGTCAAGCTGTTGGCAGTGTAAAATACCATGTCTACAGACTCAGAGCTGAGAAAAACATGTGAGTACACAGGTATTAAGGATAAACCTTCCCTGTTATAGTGAACACACAGAAACCTGAAAATAGTTTTTGACCCGAATACGTTCTGGAATTTGTCTGCCAGTATAGTTCAAGGTCTACAAAGACAAGGCATAAGCTGGCTAGTTTTTTGCCAATACCCCTGGTCTGTCTCCAGCCTCACTGCCAAACTACATTGCCCATCCTCCCTTGCAGTTACGTGTGGTCTTAAAATTGAGTTTTTGGCCAATAGTGTGTAGCTGAAGTGATCAAGGTCAATTCCAGATCTCTTCCGCCTCTGCACTCCTTTCACTCGATGTTTGGCCGAATGCACAGGACTAAGGTGGCAGGAACTCAGACGGAAAGAGCAAACGCTCGTTAATACATGGAATGGAGAATGGTCTCATTTGCATTAAATTATGACCAGACCTTGAACTTACCTGTGCTAAGTTTGGCAATTGAGAAGGTAGGGATGTCTCTGTGTCACAAACACCTGATTAATACACAAAGAAAAGTGCGGCTGGGAGTAAATGTTGAGGTGAGAAACTGCACATAGCTAACTTGCTTACATTAAAACTTGTGTTTCGTTGATTAAATGTAGTTGCCTGCTGAGTTATTTAAAGTTGATTTCAAACTTCTATATGCTTCCCTGACCGCTGTGGCTCAGTTGCTTTGGTGTCAGCCCACAGGGTGAAGGGTCGCAGGTTCGACTCCCAGTCAGGGTACATGCCTGGGCTGAGTGAGGGCCCAGCCCCTGGGTGCGGCTTGTGTGAGGAGCAGCCAATCAATGTTTCTCACATGTTGATACATCTCTCCCTCTCTTTCTCCCTCCCTTATCCTTTCTTTAAAATAAATAAATAAAATCTCAAAAAATTATAGCTGATTATGCCTTAAATGAAATGATCATAGGAATTAAGACAGTCAAAGCAGAATCTTAAAAACAGTCCTTTTCTGTCCACTTAGAATGAAAAGCAAACAAGTTTAGTGACTACCACAATACATTCTAGAATGATACAGAACTCTATTAGTATCCAGTGCAAGAGATAAATTAAGAAAAAAAATTATGAATCTCTACAAATCCTACTTTTCTCATCTGTAAAGTGAGTAAAACAATAGTAGCCTCTCCCTGGTGAGAGTTCAGTGTGGCAACACATTTAAAGTTCTGGTGTGCTCGTCATACAGGGATCACTCAAGAAGTGCTCGTGCTTATTACTGTTACTACTAATGAAAGCTAACATGCTAGAAAAAGTTACACTGTAAAAATATTCTACCAGGGAAATCGTGGTAAAATATTACTAGCTAAATTCTGTCTTCGCAATGGCAAGTGACGACATTTAATCTGGTAAGGTAAACAGTAACTGCAGTGCTGACTCAGAGCACACTGATTTTATAACAGATAACAGTACCAGCGTATGAGCCCTTAGAACTCAATGCACCTTTTAGGTCTTGGTTTTCTTGAAGACAACTTGCTTCCCTACAGACTAATACTTCAAAGTGATTGCTTAACAGGTTGTTAGTTTCAATAAGAATGCGTTCCATGCTAAAAGTCTGAAATTCATCACTGCACATCAAGCATTCCCATGCTCCCATAGGGACACCGTTTTTCCAAACAATTCAGAGAAGGCTAGATTGATCACAGATTTAATGTATTCACTGAGGGAAATGAAAAGTAGACATCGAAAATGGACAGAATGTCTGGTTTGGGATTATAGTCATACTATAATATATTTTTAAAAATTCTATGCAGAGTATTTCCTAGGGTCAGAATGGGTTGGATTCTCCTGGATGGTCTCACTTTATGTCTCATCATAAGTAAAAACATAATAATTACTGTGTTCATCATCAAACTGCAGGGTGGTGGAAAAGTAGGTTTACAGTTGTTCGTATGGAAACTAGTACAATTATTGAAAACAATAGCATAGGAATAAGCTCTGTGTTTTACACCCTCACAGCTGTGAACCTGCTTTGCCCCACCCTGTTTTATCATGCCGGAACTTGTTTGTGGCAGCATAACAGATTTATTGAAAAAGTTCCACTAACTTATTAGCAGGAAACATGTTGATCCTTTCTCAGCTCTCCCCGGGAACCTTAACCTATTCCATCTTTCTTTCTCTCTACATGATTGACATATCGGGCTGGTCCCCTAGCTTTTCAGGCAACCCTGGCATGATACAGTTCCAAATGCGAGGGACTTAGATTTTACTCTGCTCTAATAACTACACAAGTCCCAACAGCTATCGGATTCGAACTTCTACCTTTCCTCACCCTGGGCTGCACTCGGGGTCTGTTTTTCTGCTTTGCTCTACTGGTCACCTCTTTCCCCTCCTCCTCTCCCAAGTGCACACTCACTGGACTGTTCAACTTTCCACATAGTGGAAGCAATATGAGGCCAGGAAGGTGGGGAAAGGAGGCAGGATCATTCGCTGAAGGTGAGTGAAGGGGAGGCTGTAAGGGTTGGAAGAAGGGATCAAATGGTCTTCCAATGGGGGGCAGTATGGTGGCCAAGCAGCACAAAGAGCCCGTGAAGAGAGAAGTGATGAATATAAGATCAGTCAACAGGGTTATGACTTTTATCCAGCTTCATTCAGTTTCTCTTTCACTGATGACTTGACAACATGTTTCAACGATAAACTCCATGGGGACAAGGACAATATCTTATCTCATTCACCATTGAATTACCGGGGCACAGGACCCTGC
>CM052548.1:79454585-79522541 GCA_028533065.1 Trachops cirrhosus
CACATCCGATAGTGAGGAATACCCAGTCTAAATTTTTACCACAAAAGCTAATGACCCTATTAACTCTAATTTGTTTACTCACCAGTCTGGAACTGTTTCTTCCACAGGTACCTCTTTGATGTTCAAAATTAAGCTTCCTAGAGGCTTGAGAAATTAAATGCTAAAGGAGGTCAATTATACAACAGTTGCCTTAAAGACACGGATTGCCACTCCCATGTTGCTTTAAATTGACTATTTTTTTTCCTTGATGAACAGATGAACACAGATACAACGAGATTACCACTCAACACATGTTAACCCTCCTCCTGATTCGCTTGGATGTGATGAATAGCTTTGAATGAGTGCACCTGAGCGTGCCTGAAAGGACTTAATTAAAACGGGCTAAATATTCGACGCTTGTTCCTTAGGTAACATCTGAAACACACACCAAAATGTCATTCCCTCTGAAAAGGGATGCACATGAAAGGACGAGTGTGATAAAAATAAAGAGCGACTCTGCCGCGGCTTGCAGAGCCCCGCGTGGCGGGGCACGGAGCACCCAGCGGAGTGTACCTGAGCCGTGCGGGCTTCCCCCGCGGTTCAGACATCAGCGCTGTTATGAAATAGTTGGGAAGTGGAAGCAGCGTCTGGTTATTGGAAAACAAATGAACAAAGCAATTGTAAGACAACCGGAAGGTGCTAGGGGAATACACCCTGCAATAGACGTGCGTGCAAGGAGAGCGTTTTGGTGGCTATCCCCAGTCCTGTAGCATTTCTGTAACAACGGGTGACGAGGAGAAGTTTGCAGGGGCTCGTCCTTGCTCTGGTGGGCCGCGCTGACTTCTACGGTCTCTTCTCAGCTTCACACCCTCTCTGGGGGCCCCGCCTTCTATGTATATGTGTGGGTACCTATCCTCCACACTCTGGGGGCCTCTCCTTCCCTGATTTTATAGAACTTGAGAAAACACGAGTAATTCAGAACTACACGGGCACTGTATGTAGGATTTTAGATGCTGAAAGTTGAGTAAGACAATGTGAATCCCACACAAAACAAGAAAAGGGGTCATTTCAGTTGACACGGCTTATGATCTGGTTCAAGGACCATCTCCCCTCTAGCTTTTACTGACCCTAAGAAATTGTTTTTGCTTCTCTCCAATTTCCTGCTTTCTATCCATTTCATTTGTTAAGAATATACTTGTGGCTCATTGGCTGTTGAATACATGAGAGTATATGAACACGGGATAGACAGGCCCAGGATTTTGAGGAGGCTTAAAAGGATTGAATGGGGAGTCAGTACAGAACAGGACAGTCATGGAGTGCAGGCCTGAAGAGACTTAAATCCCTCCTCTGCCGGCCACTTGTTAAGTGGATCTGGGCCTCTGTTTCCTCATCTGTAAGATAGTGATAATAGTAATATCTACTTCAAGGTGGTCAGTGAAGTAGAACGTGTAACGTGGAATATAGTAAGAGGCCCATAAATATCGGTCACTAACACTCTTTAGGGGACTGGGACCAAGCAAGAAGGGGTTGAACCTGTGTCCTTGTTCCTCTGTGAGATGGGCATGCTAGGTCTGCACCCTTCTGGATTCATGAGCAGCGTTAAAGCCGTGTGGGAGCCTTGGGGGCAAAAAATCAGTACTACTGATCCTGAGTTTACTTAAAATCTTTCCATTTTGTTTTATGGAGTCTCTGGAGTAATTCTGATTTTTTTAAAAAAATGTTGCTTTGATCTGTCATTTACTTTATTGACTAACTTTTTGGAGTACGCCTTCCATCCTGTGCCCAATGTGAGTGCCACACTCACCCAACCCCGTCCCGGTCCTGATATGGAGGTTCAAAGCATAGGCTTTGAAGAGGGCATGCTGAGCCAGGAGAAACCTAGGAAGACTGGACAGATGCTGAGCCAGCTGGGGAGGTGGTGTGTTCAGTTTAAGGGTTGGTTACAACCTTAGCATCCGGGAGCAATTAGGTTTTCTCTAGGCTAAAAGCAGAGACCCAAGAATCCACATTACGTAGTGTATAGTCTGCCTCGTCTTTGGCCTGAGGCCTGATTGATTCTCCTCGAGACACTCTAGCCTGGGTCAGCTTTCAGAATTACTCTCCTTAAGCCCCGCAAGCCCCAGACTGGCATTGGTTGTGGAGAACTGGAGGCTCCACCCATGGGGAGAAAGACCCAAAAGGGCTAAGAGATGATTTCCTTAATCTTAGCTCTTTCCTTTTTTTTTTAATTTTTATTTTAGTTTATTCAGTACAGTTTCTATCCTTTATTCCCATTCCAGCCCACCCATTGTAGGACTCAGATCGAGCAGTGTGAAGAACCTGGAGAGTGTGAAACCACGGAGATACTGCAAGAGAAGAGGTATTTAGCAGGGTTACGGGAGAAGCATTGTGCCATTCACACTGTAAAGAGCAGACTGGAGATAACTAATTTATATCCCAACCACAATTTGGGAGTGTGATGAAAACATCCCTGTTTTGAACAGAGGGACTAAATAAACCTTTTTGTTTTTCAGATAAAGACTAGCAGGTACTTGAAAAAGAGCTCAACGTCACTAATTACCAGGGAAAGGTACACCAAGATGACAATGAGGTACCACCTCACACCTGATTCAGAATAGCTATTATGGAAAAGACAAGTAACAACAAGTGCCCATGAGGATGTGGAGAAAGGGGGACCCTCGTGCACTGTGGGTGGGGATGTGGATGGTGCAGCCGCTGGGGAGAGCAGTGTGGCAGTTCCCGAAAACATTAACAATAGAACTACAACACGACCCAGCAATTCTGCTTCCGGCTATTTATCCACAGAAAACGACATGTTTTCTGAAAAGGACATATGCACCCCCACATCCATGGCACCATTATTTAGGACAGCCAAGACGTGGATGCCACCTAAGTGACCATCAACAAATGAATAGATAAAGAGGTTGCAGTATATATGTGTATACACCACACACACACACACACACACACACACACACATCAGCCAGAAGGACATCCTGCCATCTGCAACGACATCAATAGGGCTTGGAGGCATCACACTAAGTAAAATATGTCAGACAGAGATAGACGGAACCTGCACGGTCTCAGTTATATGTAGAATCTTTAAAACCCACCTCCTAAACACAGAGAACAGATCAGGGGTTGGCAGCAGCAGGGGTGGGGTGGGCATAAAAGGAGAAAGTGGTCAAATGTGCGAACTTCCAGTTTTTGCATCAATGAGTTGTTCTGAGAGTGTCATGCACGGCATCATGACTAAAGCGAAACAACACCCTATCGGAGATTTGAAAGGTGCTAGGAGAGTAGATCTTGAAAGTTCTCATCACAAGAAAACAAAATTTTGCAACTCTCGGAGGTGCTGGATGTTAACGAACCTTATTGTGGTGATCATTTCGCAATAGATACAGATATCAAATCGTCATAGTTTTTGCACTTAAAGGATACATTGCTGTATGCCGATTACATCACAATACAGTTGGGTGGTAGGACCCCTTTTCACCTTGTCTGTGGGGTCTTGACTCCGATAACAGGGCAGAACGCAGAAAACATGAGTAGGAGACCAGAGCTAAAGAGAGGCCATTCCTGGGTTGTTACCGACAGATCTTCTCTAAGCACATTGGAGAAGGGCCCTAGAAATCCACCTGATAGGAACTTCCTGCTTACCCTGTGGGCACTGAGCAAATAAAAAGGACAATTTTATGCACTTAGCACTAAGGACACTAATGCAAGAAAGCACAACCCTAGTCTAGTCCAACCCGGTCGCAATGCTGAGGGTGAAGAGAAACACGGGACAGAATGTGGATCATGTGGGCCAGGAGAGGACAGAGACAATCCCTTAGTCACCTGCAACAAAGAAGCCTCCCCCACTCTAGAAAAACCGCAGATCATACAGAGTTGCTCCCATACAGTCAGGGTGAGGAAAGTGTCATGCAATTAGACGAGCGTTGGCTTTAACAAAATTCTGACTCGGACTTCCGTCCTGGCCCCGCCACTGATTTATTAACAGTGTGCAACCTTGGGGAATTCAGCGAACTCCTCTTGGCCTCAGTGACCTGCCCTGCGAAATGGGAATAACCCAGACCTGTCTCAAGGTGGGTTCCGAAGTGGTGCCCACGTGCACAGGATGTGGGACTTCCACTAACAGCCATCCCTCAACCCGCCCGCCTGTCTGCGGGCCCCCCAGCACCGCACTAGTAAGTGTCCACAAGGGTAGTAAATCAGCTTTTACTCGGAAGAGTGGGTTTAGCCATTCTCAGCAGACTGTTTGCTGCTCTCTTGGACTTTGTGGCAGGTAGTGACGGGACTGAGGACACCCCGCCCCCAGTGGCGGTCATGCCTGACAATCCAGATGGGGCCGATCTGGCCAGCGGCCCCCACCCGACCTCAGCACACCTGCGCGTGCTGCCTCAGCGGGCAAGCTGCTGCCTGCAGGTGTGACACCTGAGGCGACTTCAGAAAGCACCCCCTCTCCACCGAGTTCTGCAGGGCCGAGCGATCGAATGCGAAACGGTTCTATATGTAGAAAATCAGGCTTACCTTGTTTTTCGTCCAGGGAAATAATATAACCATTTGGAGCTTTTATTTCACATTTTTCCTGTAAGATAATTTATAGCAAAAGTACAGACTAGACAGAGCTAAAGAAAGTAGTTAAATGCTCTGAATAGATGGCGTTTCCTCCAAAACTGGAGTTTTTAATAGGACGCTAATAAGGTAGGCACAGAACAAGTCAGTGAACCAAAGCTTTAAATTAAGAAAAACGTTTATACTGCCACTAGAATCTCAGAGACGGACTCACTGCTCTTATATCCTCACAGAAGCATGCCCCACTGCTGGAGAAACGGCCTCAGTTGAAACTGAGAGTGAACCTCCCCTGGGCCAAGTTTTTAAAGGAATAAGAATTTTTTACTGTTTTCCAAACTGTGATTGTTTTGTTTCCTGATGCAGCTGAAGGACATGTTACTTTTTATGGTTTGGCAGAATTGCTACAGCTGTACTCGTACTATTTCTTTATTTCATTTAGAATATATTTATATACACTTGTAGCTGATGCTAAAAATTATTTTCTAGGAAACTTTTTTTTGTCAGTTCTGCAGCATTCTCTAAAAGGAAAAAAAAAAGAAAACTTGTTTAATGCTGTGGTCCAAACTGCCCAATTACCAAGAGCCAGCCTGTCTCATGTGGCTACTTTGTAGGTGGTTGTGCTTAAGGTATATTTAAAGAGAAGGGACTTTAAGTAGAACAAGGAAGCAAGTGATGGGACAACAGGCGGGGACATCCTGCTGAAGCCTTGGCAATTTTATAACTGTGTGCGGTTTTCCTTTAAGCTCAGTTATTTTTTAATTCTTTGTCATTTTGTGGATAGTGTGGAAACAGACATTTGAGGTCTCGTATTGTATTTTTAAAAAGTTAGGCCAGAAACATACAAAGAAAAGCTTTCCTATTTGCCACCTCTTACTAGAATTACTCATAAAATCATTGGAACTATTGCCTTCATTTTGTTGATACGTTTTATTGTCACAACTTATCCAAAACTTTTGTATTTGCTTTTATCAGAGTTTTCTAGGTACTGTTAATGAAGAAACTGCTCTTATTCTGAGGGCTTCTGTTTAATCTGTTTTTTAAAACAGATGTAGTTACCATTGCTCTGCGTCTAGCTAATAAAGGTAGAAAATATGATTTCTGCAGAAAGTCTGAAGAGCAACATTTTAAAAGCACATAGGATGTTTACATGTCTCTTGCATGTAAGTACTTGTATCACTTCAATTTAAAAAGTGATGAATGATTGGATCTTGGCCATGGGGGGGGCCTGCAAACCAAGTGCAGAGCTTCGAAGGCTGAGACCCTCAGGGGCTACTGACTAAGTGATGCAAGCGGTACAAATAATGCCACAAAAATGTTTCGGAGGAATGCCTACTGTATGCAAGTTCTCCTCAGCCATGGGGGCTCCCTCCTTAAACGTGTAAGTTGTGGGGAAATGGAAGGGAACGTGGTCTTCACAATGGAGATTTGATGGATTCAAATGCCCTGCCTTTTCATTTCCTTACATTTAGGCTTGCTCCAAAAACAATTACAGTCTCAAAAAGAAAGGGTAGACACTTAATTAGCATCATTCTACAGCTGCTCCTTAATAAATCAAGATGATAAATACGTGTCTCACCCACATTCTGGGCTACTTCGAAGCTAAATGAGTCTCAACTTGGGCACCTCATGCATTGCTTAGGCACTGGAGGGCAGGTTGCTGCCCTGGTGGGAGAGGGGAAGGTACTTCGCTATTTATTATTTATGTGTGCTTGTTTCCTATAAAATCACTTTTAAGTGCAATGGGTGAGCTGACTCACAGATTCTGTAACTGGAAGTGCCAGGGCCTGGGTGATAAGTGCGTTAGCCAGGAAGTTAAATTTAGGTGTTTGCAAGCATTCAGCTTTTCCTGTTTAAAAAAATAAACTTTCATATCTAAAATGTAAGGGAGGAAACTATGGCTGAAGCACCAGGCAGTATGAAAGGCTGACTTGTAATAATTCATAAATAAAGACTTTATAATGCAGAGATATACCAATTTCCCACCTTTCTGCACTCTTGAAAGAGTGGCATTTTCATATTTAGTTTTTTTAAATAAAGGTTTCTGTTTCTACTGCTGGTACCTATAAGCTACTGCACTGTGACCTGGCAATGCAGAGGAAAACAGTGTCATCTTTGGCCTGAAGGGAACGTGGTAGATACTTCTCAAGGGGAAACATGAGACCAACGGAAGACAGCAGTGCAGAATAAGGACTACATTACAGACAGTGGGGAGCCGAGTAAACCCAGGCTGGCAGTTCGGAGGAGGAAGCCAGGCAGGGGCAGCCACGTATGTGGAGGGGTTTGGGGTGGCTGGGACATTGGCTTGGTGAAGGGTGAGCTGTGAGCCACAGAGAGAGTGGATATGCAGAGACAGTGGGTAGGAGACAGATTGTGTGCTGGAGACTGAACTTCATCCTGAAGCTGATGGAGAGTCCACTGAAGGGGGGATACTCGGTGCCTCACCGCAGACTCTCAGGCGCAAAGTCCAGCTCAGCACAGGCCTGGGCAGGACTGGCGTGGGGGCCAGCTTTGTCTCTGTCACAGCCTAGCCCTACTTTTTTGCACTCCCCTCCCACCGTTAGAGGGCACGCCCTGGTGTTCTGGACCCACAGGCTGCCCAAAGCGCTCCGCTCTGGAGCGCCGCCTCCCCACCGGCCACAGCATGTCTTGTCCTCCCTGGCTACCCCTCATGCTAGAATCGGGGAGAAAGCAGGGCCTCTGTTCAGGGCACAATCTTCATAGGGCGGTCCTACAGCACAACTCTTTTGATCAATGGGATTTTTAAAAAATGTTGTTTTTAAAGCCTTCTAACAGCTGCCATGGACAGCAAACATCTTGGAACTCCGCTTTCGAGGATGAAGAAGTAAAGGCAGAGAGGGAGAGGGCCTGCCCAAACAGGGCCGGCTGAGATGGAATTCAGGGCCTTGGCTCCTGGCTTTGTGGTCCTGAGCCCGGGGCAGGGCTGCGGTGTGGGGAGTGGCCAGAGGCAGAAAAGGCGGTCCCCACCCCTCTGCCTTTCACACTGTCCTAAGAGATATTTTTCCTAGGGGAATGGGGGTGTTAGCAATGTCTTTAAAAACAGAAATTTTCCCTCCTCACGTTTAGAAGACTATATGTACGTTACTTTACTTGAGTTAGAGTCCTCAGATTTTTTTTGAATTTCAAAACTGTTCATACTTTCATACCTACATTCAATTATTTACTTGCCTTTTTAACTTAATTTTTAATATTTATATATGTATGGGTTCTTTTATTGTCTTTCATATATTTTTATTCTTTCCAGTTTTGAGATATAATGGACCTACATCATTGTATAAGTTTAAGGTGTACGGCATAATGACTTGACCTACAAATATTGTGAATATACTGCAATACTGCCATAATTTTAGTTACCATCCATCATCTTATATGGACACAAAATAAAGAAAACTATTTTTTTTTATGATGAGAACTCCTAGGATCTACTCTCCTAACACCTTCCAAATACCCACACAGCACTCTTAACTACGTTCATAATGTACTCTACATGCCGGCACTTACTTATCTTAGAACTGGAACTTCCTACCTTTTGAGTTCCCTCCTCCAATTCCCCCCCCTTCACCCCCACCCCCAAGCCCCACAAATCTGATTTCTCCTTCCTATGAATCTGCTTAGTTTTTCATTTGTTTTACAGATTTCATACATAAGTGAGATCACACAGTATTTGTCTTCCTCTGACTTATTTCCTTTAGCATAATTCCCTCAAGGTCTGTCTGTGTTTTCACAAATACAAACCTTTTTTTAAAATTGTGGATATTCATGTAGATATTATACTTATTGAATACTCATTAGAATGTTCAGATGAGTATTCAATAAGTTAATCATGTATTGAGTACCTGTAATTTACCTGCTTTAATAGGTTTTGTGTATTTGTTTAGTAAAAGTGTTTATTTTAAACCCTTTGACCCCTCTGAAGAATTAGTGATGAACTGAACAGTGTTATAGATAGCTTTGGGAAAATGGGGGAATCGCCAAAGGGCTTTTTATTTATTTATTTTTAACTTGCATGATTTTCTGACTTGTTCCAAAGTTCAGTATCCTAACTTCGGCTTTAAATGACCTTGAGTACCATACCAATTTGAAAAAGGAGTAAAAAAAGGCCAATTTAAGATATTTTCTGCTGTGAAAGTTGACTACCAGTAAACAAGATTAACTTCTCAGAGTCCCCCAAGCTCTGTGATCGCCACGGTGTCACCCTTGTTCCCACTTCAAGTCACAAACATTGTAAGTACTCACTCCCACGCAAGACATTTCCGTCTATTGAACTCACATGTGGCGGAGATGGCGCCGAGCTCTAAAGAGTGAGACTGAATGTTGACGCAGATAAAGCTTGAGAGGAGGAAAGTGAGCATTTAATTAGGGGGCTTGTTGCATCTGTTCTCTGGCACTCGGTTTTAGTCTTGTTTCACAGCCGAACTCCGATGCTGTACTCCACTGCAATAAATTACAGGGTTAATGAAGGTTCCCACTCAAACAACACGCTCTGATTTCAGGGGAAGGACTCAGTCCTGGCACTCATGTGAGCTGTTGACTTAACTGTTTGATTTCATCTCTTCTTCCCTCATTCATGACAACACTCTCTAACTTGCCCCGAGCCTGAGCACTTCTGTAAATTCCTTCTTCCCCAGACACTGTTTTGACCATAACTGACATCGTTTCGGGAAGGCAGCTGTCAAGTTCTGTTTGGACCTTCTGATTCCTTATTGTGACCTGAATGAGGCCCTCCTGCTGGGTGCCAGCCACCTGCTAGGTCAAGTCTGCGGACGAAATCCATAAACAGCAGCGATCATACCCTGAGACGAAACCAGCTGAAAAGCTTTCTCTAAACGAGGGGAACAGTCAGCAAGGGACAAGAAGGAAGCACACAAGAAAGGAAGGCCAAACAGTTACAAAGAAATTACAAAAAGTGTTCAAGAGAAAGAAGAAAGAATGGCACTTCAGCTGTAAAGAATAAACTTCATAATTTGAGCACAGCAATCAACCTTATTTAGGGAAGCACTCATTTCGAATTTTCCATCTACAGAACAAGTCAGTCCCCAACTGAATCATTGTCTCCATTAATTCGACAGGTATTCCATTCACTGCCTATCTTGACCTCTGTAAAATAGGATGTTTGTCTAAAGGTGGCTTTTCTGTGGTTTACAAAAGTCACCTTTGACAATGTGAAAGTCCCAGTCGGTGCAATTTCTTTTCTCCTAAAATTTTGAGTTAATGGCATAACTTATATACGATGAACTTGTTTCCAAGGTAAATATGTCTTTGAACCTTGGAAACGAATTCATCATTCCTTCCTAATAGGGGATTCCTAACCGAAGAAGGGTGGGCAGCAGGCAGGGGGAGGTCAAATTCCTGGTACATGCTGCTCGGTTTTGTTATTTTTTCCTTCCTAACTTCTTTTTGAATTCTGGCCAAAAAAAAAAAAAGTGTTTGAAATAATCCCAATCGTTCTTCACGTCAGAAGTGCTTTTGGATCCCCTGAAAAGAATAGATTAACAGCAAGCGGTGAGAGAGAGCAAGTTGCAGTTCGACCTCCCTGCCACCGACAGGACCAACTGCGGGGAAGCAGACCAGACTGCATTCAACACGGCCAAGGGGAGAAATGAGGGATCCAGCCACATTTGGTGTTTTCTCGGTTTCTCCGATGTGACAATTATCGATCTGAAATAATTCCCAACATCGCCCCTCACAACCCGGTGGGCATTTCAGCCCGTTCCCTAAAGTGTGCCTATGGACTAAGCCTTGTGCACAAATGATAAGTAAAATCATAAACAGCGAGGTAAACAGCTAAAAAGTTCAATAAATAATTCATCTCTCTTCCCAGCTTCCTCCCTACAGTCAATCTGAAAATACTCCTTGTAAGGCATAATACCCACTTCAATCACGTCAGCTGCTGATTATTAATTGCTTCAGAAAAAGACAATATTTTATCCGTCCTCTTTGGAGTTCGAGTGCCAACGGTGAAGCAAAAGAGAGTAAAACTGAGCGAAACATGAAAAGCTTGATTTGTTAGGACCCCTGCTGTCTGGAAAGAGATCAAAGCTCAGAGGGAGGCTGTAGAACGGCACAATGCCCTGCACCGAAGCAGGGCCCGTGGCAGCTGCTCTGGGCGCTCGCTCGCAACCCAGGTGCGCCTCCCACGCCACTCTGCCAGCTGAATCCTGGGCGCGGGCACCTCTCCTCTTCCTTCATTATTTCCAAGGCAGTCACGAAGGAGATGCGGGCCCCATCCATCACAATGCACAAATTCGCAGTGCGCAGATTCAGCACAGGCCTAATTAAAGCTTTTCCTTTCATTTGTGGAGATAATTAGACTTTCATCTCACCAGGAAGCTTCAGAAAGATCTATTTCTTTCTTCAATAAAAGCTACATCAAACAAAAGCAGATTTTAATCGCCTTTTCTTTGGGGCATGAGTCAATAATGAAAGATGTCACGGGTAACAAAAAATGGTGTGCAGAAAAAAAGAGAGGCGAAGGGGAAAAAAAAGCCTAAGCAATGTTCTTTAATTAACATCATGTTTGCAAACACCATTAATTTCTCTCATTAAAATGATTTTTATCTGCAACTGATTGTTGATAAAACAATCGATTTTAGCATCTCATCTGTTTCACCGCTATGCAAGAACCCCATCTGGTGTGCCGCAAAGCGGGGATCACGCAGGCTGTTAAGCAACATGTGAGAACAATGCGAAATGAACGCGTGTGCGTCAGGAATTCGCGAGGCTGGCTGCGTGGCAAGGGCTGCCTTTCCCCAGGACGTGTCTGAAAAGTAACCTGGTGTCCGGCTGAAGGACAAAATGTCACCACGATCGGGAGTACAGGAATAGACACACAAGTGCGTATGTGCAAGCAGAAAAGGGTCCATCTGTGTTTAGGGAGCAGTTTGTAAACAGATTCTGAAAAGGGAGACAGGGAGTTTAGTTGCATTGCATCCCATGCCATGGGCTGGTGTGATGCAATTTTAGACGGTTACATTTAAAGTGCAGACAACCTCTCTACCATTTAAGACGGTCTTGGTTTTTCCATAGGAAAATTCTCACCCCAAACGCTCTTTGAAAAGTATTGGCTTGAGCTTACCTCTACCAACTTTACGCATGTGAAAATAAATCTTTCTATGGCATGTAGAGGAATAAAGGTGGAATCAACTTTGGAGGCAGAGGAGCTGACAGCAAGGACCAGACTAGAAAACTGTAAGGCTGGACCAGAATGGATATACTCGTGCACGAAGGTAAAGGTTGTGTACAGATTCGCCGAGAAGGACAGGAGTGTGCCCTTTGGAAGGGAACTTCAAGGTGATGTGGCCCAAGATCTCACCTTCTGGACACGGACCCTGTCAAATGGTTCTTATGGCTGTTTCAGAATTCCTGTACTGTGGCCAAGACCACATAATGCTGGAATACACCCTACCTGTCATAGTTTTAGGAAAGAGTAAGCTCATTCTTTTACTTAATTAAATACTGTCTAAATTCTATTCTTTCATGGTAGTTCTGTCTTTCTGAGCCACAAGTGTAGTGCCTGTTTTTCATGGCTGGTCCTTCAGTCCCTGAAAACACACCCATGGTATACCTGACCCCTGCTTCTCCGTGCCGGATATACCTCACTCTTCCAGCTAATCTTCAGGTCATGTTTTCTTTCCAGCTTTTTCAAGCTCCTAGTCTATTTCTTTGACTATGTTCCAGGCTGTCAATTTCCCATTAAGATACAGACATTAAGAGCCAGAAATGAATATCACATCTCACATGTGGGCATAACAGTGCTTCCCCATGCAGTCCTCAAGTAAAAATGTCAAATATTTAAAATACATTGCTCTTTTCTAGGAAATAAAATTGATTTCGTGATAAATCAAAACAGAGTTCTACTCCCAAACGTCCCTAAACATTATAGCATGTCCAGAGCTCAAAGTTCTCAGGAGAAATATTCTTCTCTAGTGATACAAACAGTAATTTAAAGCTATTGCAAGTAGGTCATATTTTACACAATATATTTGTCTTTCAGATCCTGTACCTTAAGATCTCTCATTATGGAGAATTTCCGCTGATGATAAAATCTTGTCTTCATTTTATCAACCCATGTGTTTGAAAAGTAAGAATCTGTATTAGTCCATTAATAATCCTAGTCCCCAAATTGAAAATAATTGTTTGACCTAGTAAATGAGGGTTTGACAACTAATAAAAATATGTGATTTTAGCATCACATAAATCCAGAGAAATTAGATTTTCCATTTGTTAGATTTAGGATATAAAAGCATAATTTTGGCTGAAAGTTTCATAACCTCTGATTTTTTAAGCAAAATAAAGAAGTGTACTAAACTAGTTGGAAAAATCACTAGAGTTTCCTAATTGAATTCCTTGTATTTTGCAAGACCCTTTCTCTTTCGGTCATTAAATAGATAGCCCAAGCCTCTGTTTCCTTCAATGTTCTGAGTGAGAGAAAAATCAATACCTCTTCATTATTACTGTTATTCACCAAACAGAAAATAATGCTGTGGCATATCACTGTAAAATTTACAGTAATTTTCCAAGATTTGACATAGAAAAAAATAACAAGCAGCTCTTTGGAAAGGAAGGGAAAGAATGGATATCCAAGAGTTGTTAAACAAAAATTAAACTCATCCTTGTGCATTGTAGAAACTCCAAATGTTGCCAAAGTGGCAAGTAAAAATATTCTTTTCCACGATACATTCAGGGTGTCCTGCCGCACCTGCCGCCTGCTGAAGCTACAGGCATTTTAACAATTTCTTCCTGTTCGAAGAGCAAACAGTGCCATTTCCAATGAGAGTGCTGTCCATTAGCCCCCAGATGAGAAGGGCTGGGAAGCGGTGTTGGCGTTCCCCGGAGGCCGGCTCCTCGCAGCACACCTGATAGCGAGCAGAGCAAATTGGTGTCTCCAGGTCATTTCAGAAAATCAGATTACGTGCATGACAACACCAGGCACCGCTGCTCTGCCATCTGCCTGGCCCACACCTGGCACGTTTAACCCCGCGTGCTTTTGCCCGAGCCCGATCCATGTGTCGTCCTGGGCCCGTGTTTCGGGCTGCGCCAGACAAAGATCAACTGCATGTCATCACTCAGGCTGCCAGGGCTAAGTAAACAAATTTAGAATGCTATTAGAGATTAATATGATTTAGCAAAATATACAAATGTTTGATGCGTGCGTATACTTGAGGATTCTCTTGATTTCTTAACTATAGAAGACAATGATCCAAAATACACGCAGCACTATAAGTTGCCCCCAACTTGAGAGCGGGCTGAGTTCTTCATGTAGTAAGTGGGTCGTTTGCAATGTGAAGTATATTTCCTACGTAAACACCTTATAAAAGGCGGCTTCGTGTCTATTCTTTCCCCTAACAATGACAACAACAACGACAGCGCCAAACTGTGTAGCCCATTGGATTGTAGCTGAACTACAGTAATACCAGAATTATCCTGAGTTCTGAGTCTTGGGATGGGAGGTCCTGGAGGGAGAGGGGGGCAGAGGATGGGGATGCAGATATGGAGGATGTGAAGGAGCGGGAGGGAGACCGCGGGTGAGCAGGCGAAGGGGACTGGGCGGAGCTTTCTCCTCCTTCTCTGCAGAGGTCATTCTCACCAGCGGACAGCCTTTTTCTTCTGCATCGGTCCAGTGCGGTCTTAGAAGGGCCCTGTTCCAGAGCATGAGGGGAGAAGGGAGAGAGCTGGCTGGGATGGGAAGAGGTGAGGAAAGAACGGAATGAAGGCAGGTCTGGGGCAGGGCGTTGTGCATTCGGGAGCAGGCATTGGCCAGCTTGAGTCCCCTGAACGTTGCATGCTGCTAACTCAAGGGGTTGCTTTTATTCAGAAGGGCTGCCCCAATTACATTGCACTTGACAGTGAGGACCACAAGGACAGATGGTGAAAATGCCTAGTTAACCACTTTCAACTCCCTGCTCAAGTGCAGCTCCCTGCTCAAGTGTAAACCAGGTAACCTGAGTGCGATTAAGGCACAGTGCTAAAGTGGAGATGGTTTTGTCACTAACACCTTGGATTAAACAGCGGGAAAAGCTGCTGTTTAATCCAAAGCGGCAATGCTGCTGGCACTTAGGAGAGAGTAGGGGACAAAGAATGTACCCACAGCTTGGGGACATTTCTGGCCAAGGAAAGGCTGGTTTCTAAGGAGCCTGGCAGCCTCCTTCAGAGCAGGCGCAGGGAAGCAAAGGCGGCTGCAGCTCTCAGAGGGGACAGGGCCGGAAGGATTTAAATGTGGAAACCAGAAGATGCGAGTGGTCACAGCATGGGCGTGGTCCAGACAAGACGGTGTCCCCAAGTCTTGTGCCCAGATGTGTTGCACTTTCGCTTCTAATTATAGCTGACGTCAACCGAACACTGTCTTTATGCTGCTTGGCGAAGAGCAGTGGCACTATTGCTCGTGCCCCCAGGATGTCCCTTTTATCAGGGGCACAGCTGTGACCACCCATTTGACTCCACTGTGGTGGCGTTTCCGAATGGACTGAGCTTTCCCGAACGGGCACCGGAGCCACAGGCAGCCTGGGCTCCTGCCCAGTGGGGCTGCAGTGACTGACAGTGACACTGCCACCCCCCGCCCCCGCCCCGCCACGGACCACACTGTGCTAGAATCGCGGCTTGCAGCAAAAAATGAAACTCCGTTGCAGCCAACGAAGAGGTTAGAACCAAGCTGTGTTCATCCTGGTTGGTGACGATGCGCTCTCCCGGGAAGTGAGGGCATCATGACCCACGATCCCAGGGCGCAGCCGTGGAGGCGAATTCCCACAGACCCTGGTTATATGTTCCCATGGAGCCCTTGGGAACAGGGGTGCCTGTTCCCCTCACCCTCTCGATTTTCTTGTCTAATTCCAGATCCCCCTCCTTCACCCTGTTAAGAAGGGAGCCTTGCTTGATTGTGGCCCATACAGTTTCTGTTCTGCCTCTCGTACCCAGTGGCTAGATGGCTAAGTTACTGAAATAATACTGAAAACAAACTTCATCTTTTAAACTAGTGTGAATAGATCAGAAAGCACAAAGTTCGTTCATATGCCCCTTTCCCGCATGTGCAGTCTCTCCCCCATCAGCACCATGCACCTGTGAGGTATATTTATTACAATCGATGACCAATATTAGCGCATCATTATCAGCTGGAGCCCACAGGGCTCCCTCCCAGTGTGCACACTCAATGCATTTTGAAAAATGTGTAATAACATGTATAGACCATTGTAGTATCACGCAGAATCAACACGGGCCTGAGATCCTGGCTGACTGGCTCCACCCCTTAGATTCCGCCCTGGGGCTGTGGGCGGGAAACGGGCACAGGGCAGTGATTCCAGGGGCCTGGAATGATCAGGGACGAGGCCCACGGCTCCTCTCCGTCTCTTTCCCTTGTGGCTTACGTCCCCACTGCCTGTAGCTGGACCTGCATGAGTCTGCGTCCTCGGGCACTAACTTGCAATAGTTGCCCACATTATCACAGGCTTAATTTATTTCAATGGGGGGTTGACTGACTGTCTGATCAATTCATGAAATCACTGTTTTCCTTTGAACTCAGCTTTCATTTTTTTAGGGAAATGTGTGGATATTAGGGTCATGAGAGTGCCCATGCATAGGCTGAATAAGTCATCCCCACACTACCACTGAGCGGAAGTTTTAGGGCTTGGGGTTGGAGCAAAAATTCACATGCAAAGGGTTGGAGCATCTCCCAGATTTTCAGGTTTGTGTCCCAAAGCCATCCTTGATGGAGGGCCGAAACACCTGCCTCCTCCTACCTCCCGTGGCCACCAGCCAGGCCCAAACCCCATGCCAAGTCTTTAAGTCCCCACTGTAGCCAAGTCGCTAAGTCATCAGCTACTGTGGTAATTTCTTTTCTTTGATCAGCCCAGAGAGGGCAGCTGGTGACTCTCTGAGGCGGGACCGAACCAGGCATGGGCAGGTGGACAGTGAATCAGGAGCTGCGAGGCCTTCAGGTAAAAATACCAACCAGAGAGAGATAAGGGGTGCTGACGGGTGGGGCAGGGACTCCGCAGGGCCACACTGCCGGGCCAGCCCTGAGACGTTAGGCTATGAGAAACAAATCTATCTCCCAACCGCTGAAGCAGGCTCAGGCTCTGCCAGGCTTGTCTGAGCTTAACAGAACAAAACAGAAGTCTTTGGAAGACACTCAGAGCAATTCAGTTCTGACCTTTACTGAGAGAGTAAAAAACGTGTTTCTGAGTAGAGGAGCTGTCTTCTGTTGTACATAAAAGGAAATGCATATGGGGGCACACAGAGGGCATAAACACGTGAGTATGATGTCCGTGGGTGCAAATTTGATTAGACTAAGTAAAGCAGAGAAGATGACTGCTTTATGTTTCCTTTCTCCATCATATACACTAAACATCTGACTTACAAAATGGAAGCCGCTGAAATTTATAGCGAGTAAACATCTCAAGTGTATGAACATCTGATTGATGACACAGAGACCCACCTGTCTGGATTTGCAGTCATTTCAACCATGTCCACAAAGCACCCAGTGACATGTGAAGTGTGTTTGTTTTTTAAGAGCTAGCTGCCTCTGAAAATATGCATATTTTTTTCCTATAGGGAGTGGATTTTGTTTCTTCAAAAGTTTCAGTGGAAAACAGGCTCTTAAAAGAGACATAATTCAAAATCACTAATACCAGCTACAGAAAGCATTTGAACAGATGCATGTAAGTAGTATGATGAGTCTAATTTATTTTCTAAACCGCATCACATCTAACACTTCTCTTTTGGCCACTCTCCTGGAAAGCTATTCTTTTGCCCAAAGATTTTTTTAAAAAAACGAGGCCATAAAGGATCCATCCAAATCTCCTAATTTTTGAATTGTGTTTTTAATGCTGCTCATCACAGGCTTTGGCAAGCCCTGTTCCTTGACCAAACACCATTTTCATTGTCTGAGATATTCTCTGTAGGACTGTCTTGGAGTCCTGTGCTCTCAGACACTGGGTGGTAGCTGGTACAAGTCACCAGCAGATTTTCAAGTCTTACATGCTAGTTCTCCAGCCCTCACTCTAGTAATAAGATGCTCAGAGCCACTGACCATCTTCTACCGGTTCTCCTTCACGTCCACAGCCACATACACTCCATGTTATTTCCCCTTGTTAACGAAAAGCATAGTTACGTGGGATTCTCAAGAAGATGGTGAGAACCTCTGTTGCATCCCTGTCTTTAGATGCAAAATTATTGCCAAGCATGATCATAAAATCAAAATAGGTTATGTATGTATACCTTAATAATTACTATAATATAAATAATATCAGGATCATTATTATATTTCTGAATTTAGGTTGAGGTCAAACTCATGATATAAGTTCCAGGATATTCATAATAATGCTGTCAAGTGAATAGCACGGTCTATTTGCTGTGACTCTCAGTCACATGGGGGCATCCGCGTCTAACCAGGGGACATGCTTAGCCCTCTCCATTGCATCTCCAGAATGATAGAATCTGGGAGTTACAAGTGCGCACCAAGTTCAAGGTCTTACAAATATTGGGTCATAATCCATTATTGGGATGGGAAGTCAATCCATTGAGCTGCAATAGTATTTAAACATGAAGTTGGTCAATCCAGACTACATAGAACACATTAAGTGAATCATGTGTAATAAGTGTTATTTTGTGCACATTTTATTTCAGTTATATAGACATATATGTGTGAATGCCCTTAATGTAAAATGTCTGTCTTAATGCCGGTCATAGTAAAAGAAAAAAAAGCAGGAAAGTCACAGTCTCGTCCTTCCCTCTAGGTAATCCTTTGCTCCGCTATATAATACCCCTCTGCCTCCCTCCCCCAGTGGGGTGGTAGAAACCGCTGCTTGAATCCAACCGCAGGTGTTAAAGTGCATATCCTTTGCTTAAGACAGTACAGATCTTTATGAATTCAGATGAATCCATCCTTGAAATTAGTTGTTCGTCACAGTCCCATGTCACCTACAAACTTGAGAGGCATGCTATGTGTGACATCGAAGGCAGGGACTGACATTTTTAACAGGAAGGGGGTTGTGCATTTTTAAATTATATTGTGAAAGAACGCTTGTGAGTTGATGTTTGAAATTCAGAACATCACGTTAAGTGAAATAAGCCGGTCAGAGAAAGACAAGTACCATGATTTCACTCATGAGTGGAATGTAACAAATTAACAAGCAGGAAAAATAGAGACAGGCTCCTAGATAGAGAGCAGGCTGACAGTTCTGGGGCAGTTGTGGGTGGGGCACAGGAAGGGATCCAGCAAAATAGGAAAAAAGGGGAGAACTTACGGACACGGACAGCACTGTGGTAACTGGGGGATAGGTGGAGGTGGAAGAGGGATAAGGGAGATAAGTGGTGATAAAAATAAAGAAATAAATCATTTCTTAAAAGTATATAATAGGTACTTTCATTAAAATTTTTCTGAGGAGGGAGCTGCCGTCAAGGATAAAACTATTCCAAGGTCATGTAACTGCACGACAATAAGCGTACATGTCCGTGTGCCTCTGTAAGTTTATGTTTATCAGAATGCAGACAAAATGTGTATATGTATGTGTGCATATGTGCATCTATGACACAACGTCAAGTCTCAAGTCAATAAACGCGGAACTCCCGGGATGAGTCCTGAGCAGTTTCCAGTCTTCCTTCCACACACTGGCCGTGGAAGGCACAGGTCCAAAGGCTGCACCGTCCCGGGGACTACGTGCCTGGGAAGCCTGATATAAATGCCATTTATAATTGGGACTAAAATATTGAATTGCCCTCCAATGAAACTTATAAATACTAGTAATTTCTCCGTGCCTAGGGGGCCAGAAATTTTTACTGTCCAACCTTTGACTATCAAGATACAATTAATATACAAGGATAATAGGTGAGTGTCATTTACCCTCAGGGCTCATAAGAATAAAAACAGTAACACACTGTGAAAGTAATGGTAACACTTAGAGGCCCCATTATTATTAATTCATTTGACATCCACTGCAATCACACTGGTCTTAATGAATTCATTTGGCATGTGCCTATTACATATACTTTCAAATACGCTCCATTATAAGTCAGAGCTAACAAATGTGTTGAATCCAGATAAACTATGGCTTTTTTTAAAGGGGCCTTTAAAATCAAACAGTATAAACTTACAGATTGATATTGTGTTGTATGAAGAAATTGTCTACATAAAGAGCAGTAAAGTTATTTTATTTCATCATAAAAATACAGTTTACTAAATCCTTAAAGACATGTGAACTCTGGGTAACTCATCTCCAAAGACGCTCCCATTAAATAGATACACACGTGTAGAACAGAGTGTTCAGGGGGAAAAACATTAATATGTGGGTGAATAGTGTGGAATTATAATTCTAAATAGACAAGCATAGTCCACACTGAAGGGAAGAAGAAGTATCAAACAGCTCTCAAACACCACATCGTCAAAGATCTAATTTTGCCTACCCGATCAATAGACACCACATGCGCCCACGTCAACCCATGTTTTCTGCTTCCTGAATTTAGGTTCTTCTCCTCTCTGTTATTTTTTTTCCTTTGGCCTATTAAGATTTGTTTGAGGTGCAGTATTCATTTTTGTGACAGCTCTCTAAGTAATCACAGAAAAATTCAATACCTGCTTGTTAATGACTGGGGCTTACTACCTACAGTTTGTCATTTTCTGGTCATTTACTCTTGCTGCTTGCTGATACTTTTGTGGTAGCTACTCTGAATTTATTACAGGGATATTACATTATTATATTAATCTTGTATCTTCAAAAGTAAACTGTAAGCACCTCGAGTAAACTGGGTGAGCCATGTTTCATGGGTTTTGCCTTTATTTTCTCCTACCTTCCACAGAGTGGGGTGTGCTGCTACACATTTTCCTGTTTTTGGCTAGTTCCACAATTCTTGTGGGATAGATATTTGTACAAATTTGAAAAATCCTCTAAAACACCCTGTTTTTTTCCTATAATAATGTTTCTCGTTATTGCTGATACTGCTCCTTTTAACAGCTCTAACTCCTTCCTTATTTTACATGCACACTCAGACAAACAATACTTACACCTCCTCAATCTTCTTAAATCTATGGAGTGTTATTTGTATTCTACATCAGCTTTACTCACAAAGCCTCACGCACCATACAGTATCACCGAGAGCCCAGTATCCCTTAAAGCCAACCCACAGATCTTTGCAATACACTCTAAATGTCTGCCAAGAAACTGCCATAAAGGGGCTATAGGTAGTGGGCAAATAAGCAATTGTCCCATATGGTCATCTTTTGCTGTGAGAGAGAAACAAGGATGGGTGGTTTGGGATCTCACTGGAGCCCAGAAGAGGGAGGGGAGCACAAGGAAGTTTTCCTTGAGAGTTTTCACTTCTACGCACATCTTTTCTCTGAGATACTAAAGACCTTCAGAACCTCGTGGGCACTTCCGCTGACGTCGGAATGGCTGTACTCTCCACTCCATGACTCATTTCTCTCACTCCTTTAGTTTGTGGTGCAGACTTAACGTACTCATGGAAGTCTTCCATCTGTCCTCCTAAAATCCATCTTTGAAGAACATAGTTCTCCATCCTTGTATGTTTTATTTTCTAAGGACTTGTCTTTATTGTTAACTGAACTCTAAGCTCAGGGAAGAAAATGCACATTCATGTTATCTCTACGTTCCAAATACTTGGCTCAGTGCCTGAAACTTCACATAGCCTCAATGAGTCATTTCACATGGATGATCAATAGGAGTGGCATTGGAGCTGAGCATCCCAGACACAATGAAAGATAACTGGTTAGAATTAGAACTGGAAGATGTGTGTGGTGGAGGTGGAGGAAGGAGACGGGGACCAGGGCATCATGTGGGAAGATGGCCCTAGAATGAACGGCAAGCAGGGGTTGCTGATGCCATTTCAACAGTATCTTCAAGCGTTGGGGGAGCTGGAAGAATTTTAATTGGGGAACAGACATGAGCACAAGTGTATTTCACAAAGATGACTCTAAGCATGGGTAGGTTGAAAGGAAATGGGTGGTGACCAGGTAAGAAATTAGAAGGTCTCTTTTACCGGTTCAGGTGAGAAAGTATGAAGTCCCTGAAGGAGAAGCAAGAGAAAAGAAGATGAGACCAATAAAGAATTTTTTTAAGGAGGAAACTCCTCAGTGACTGATTGGATGTCGTGCATAAGGAAAATGGGAAATCTCTTTATGCAGGAGAGTATTGAAAAGGATGTGATTTCAAGGACAATGAGAAAAAGAGAAGCAGACCCTGGCAGGTTGGGTTTTCAGTTGTTGAACTTTTCATTGACGTTTATGGAAGTTCATGGTCTACGGACAGCCGAGAGGGAATCTAGCTGAGTAGTAAGTAGCCAAGTTTCTGGAACCAGACTTGTTCACATCTTGATTCCTAGGATGTATGTAAGTAACCCTGGGCAAGTAACTTAATTGCTCTGGGTCTCACTCTCCTCATTTATAAAATGAGAAAAATAATAATATCCACCTCAAGGACTGCTTTAATCACAAGATTAAATATATTAATGTCTGTAAAGCCCCTTGAATATTGCCTGGCACATAGCAAGCTATATATATATTTACACACACACACATACAATAACTATATATTTAAATATTGTTATTGTCATTGCTGTTTCATAGAGATACTGAACTCTGATGTTAGCACATCAGCATTGAGGTGAATGCCAAAGTTTTAGGGGCAGAATAGATCAAAATACACAAAATATAACCTAGCCCTGCAACTTTGAACCTTTCTTCTCTCCAGGAAGTCCGAAGTCCCACTTGCCAAGAACCGGTAATACCATCTTCCTTGGTCCCCGCACTTGGGCAGTCTTCCATGTGAGACCGCGTTTAGGATGGTTTCATGTGTGAGTTCTGATTAGGCAGATTAATTTTCACACATTTAGACAAAAATCTTTCTGGTGTTTATTCTTCATTAACAATTACCTTCACTTTTCTGAGTTTAGTCATCCATACATTTCCTCCTTCTAATGCAGTAAGTTCATAAGTACCTTTCCTTTTATTTGAAGTTTTTTTGAGAGAACTTGGAAGTAATGTAAAGAATGTATATAGACTATTTCTTCTTGGTTATTCTAGCCAACATAGTTCATCTCTGATTCTCTCTCTCTCTCTCACACACACACACACAGAGTTAAAAAGAGCTTTTCCCCATTGCTGATTAGAAAAAGTAGCATTAAATATATAGTCATTAAAATGTATAGTGTTAAGAGAACTAAAGATTATCTAATCTAACCTCTCATATTAATGGAGATCAGTGAATGCAGACAAAGAAGGTGATGTGTGTATGATCACATCAGAATTTCTTTCAGTTTGTGTTTTACAATACAGTTTGGCTGGAATACAAAATCTGTACTAACAAGATACGATGTACGTCTTTATACCCTATCGTACACCTGAACATATTCACTATAGAAATCATAATTTTATCAGAGCTGAAGATGTTCACTGATATTTTATAAGTGCAATTTTATGCTAATAAAAGACAAAGTTGCCAGAACTAGATCCCCATTCTTTCTAATTTTAGTCATATACTCATAAAATCTTTATCATTAAAACAATTAATATGTTGTGTTTGTTTTCATGTTGTTAGTACCATCTACTTTTATTATTTATTGTATAGTCCATGTTCATGGGGTCGCTGTTAGCTAAAAATAGATGCACGGAGTTTTTTCTACAAGCTATAATTTGGGAATTGTTAAAATACGTGGCATTTTGAGTAGATGAGTAGCAGCATTTAGCTTTTTCGCCAAGTTGTATATAAGCTTAATTTGAGCACATCTCTTAAAAAATCCTCAAATTAAAGAGGTCTTTTTCAAGAAATGTGGGATAGACATTCTCATTTGCATATATACACACACCTACAGGCCAGGCTTCAAACACTAAAATAATATTATTTATAACTGTCTAACCACTATAGAAATAAAGCCATATTACATTAGTAAGTGGGGAATGATAAAATAACAAAGGAATTTCCCAGTACCATGAAGGAAAAAGGCTAACTATCACTTAGGTTCATTCAGCAATACATACTTTTGCTTGCAAAATGCCATTTGCAAGAACAGGAGAAGTAATGAAGGGAACATTATCGTCTGATTTTGAATTTTTAAAAAATTCATAAGTTAAGGAAGTGGTGTTCACTCTTTTTTCATTAGGACCAAACTGTCAGAATATATTAATGCATTGATTTACATAAGTAGATGAATTACTAATGTAGAAAACTACAAATTAATGTCCACTTTTCTGGTTTAAAAGCAAGATCATACCTAGAATAATATACTTTAATAGCGCTCATCTGTGTGAACTTTCAACAATGAGTTTCAAGAGAATCATTACTTAACGGTATTCAACATCCTTCAAAAGTGATTAATTGGCAGGACTATCTCTATAATATTTTTAAAAGAAGTCCTCAAATACATATTTCACACGATATGAACTACCACCTGTTTTGTACTTTGTCAAGGCATAATTTTTAAAATGTATGTACAATAAAGTATAGGAACGTGAGAAATAGTCCACATCTCATTACGTGTTCTTAGGAGTTTTTAAGAGAAGCAGAGAATATGAGGAAATATGCATGAAAAAATATAATATTACATTTTATTTTGAATTATCTACATATACTTTATAGTGTTTCTGTTTTTATTCTTTGTAATGTGAACATGAATTATCTCTTCATCGCTTTCATAGTGAACTCAACTTTTATTTCAATTTTATAAAATAGAAGCCTAAAATCAATGAACAAGCAAAATTTTGAACTTGAACTTGAATGTAACAGGGCATTTACTCTCCTATTCCTTTTTTGATGGAGTGACTAAATAAATGTCAGATTTGCCAAAGAGTTCAAAAACCATTTTTTAGAAACACCATAAATGACATTCTTAAACCATAAACTCTCAGAAGGCATTTCAAAGAACAAACTTAAAAACCGAACCACAATTAACTTGTAAGACATGATAAAATAATTTTCATTTAAAAATCTGATACATAGCAAGTTTGTTTTATAAACAAAATGTAAAATTACGTTTCTGGGAGGATGAGAGGAGACATGCCTAAAAAGTTTCTTGTCTTCAGAGAGCATGATACTTGAAAATCAGAAGACAGATGGAAAATTATTTGCTCCAAAGCACAAGACTCTAGAGACTCATCAAATGGTAAAAGTTGTGCACAGCACACATCGCCCTGCGATTCTCATTTTTAAAGCTAATATGACTGGTAATCATGAAAGAGGTTATCATTGAGAGCAGTGACAACCACTGTTGTTCTTATCATTCTTTCCAATAGGCACGGGGTTCCTACTAAAATGGTTTTCTGTACGCACGATGAGAATCAACCGAGAGGTTAGAGTTTCCCGTAGCCCTGTTTGAAAACTCCATGAAAGCGACTGTAATTGATTCTGTCCTCTTGCTTGGATCGGGGCAATTAACACAATGCATTCTTTCCGAGTGGAGTGCTGTGCCGTATTGTATTAACCAGTTTTATTGGAGTAGGACAAATGCATAAAGATGTTTGCAGCATTAAAGTTGTCCCAGATTCATTAATTGACTGGATGGATGCCTCGGCCCGTCCCTGTGGGCTGTCACAAACTTGCAAAACAGGCAAAGTGGAACCTGTGGATGGCAAAATACCATCTGGTGATAGTGAGCCTTCCCCAGGTAAACACTGAGCATACTCCCTCATCAAACCACGAACAGAAAAATAGGGAATCAGAATACAAAATATAACCTTAACTGAGGGTAAGCATTCTACAAGATAAACCACTAAATGAAGATAAAGAATTGTATTCCACCTACTCTCAGCTCACATTTGGAAATATCACAAATGTCCTTACTGAACCAGAAATAAATCCTGGTGCACAATTTACAAATGGACAATTATTACTAAATGTGGGCTATATTTAGCTGAAAATCAAAATTTTTATGAGTTTCACTTTATTATTATGCACAAAAGTAGGATTGAGGAAAGGTAAAATTACCTATTTGGGGAAATTTAACAGATTATAGCATTCTATATTTGGAATCTCTTATTATACACACACGTGTGTGTTATTAGATCGTTTTTCCTACCATACTATTCTGTTTGTGTAGGCAAATATTTTATATAACTTTTAAAAATAAACAGTGTGCCTTCCCGATGATTTCAACAGGGCTCATATCAAACATTAAAATTTCAGAGCTGGGAAAGGCTAAAGTAAAATACTGAAATAAAAAAAAACACACACACACAAACATGCAATTATATCTACATTGTTTCAGCCTTATCTTAATGTAACTATTACACACACACACACACAGAGTAATCTTTTTGAAGCCCTCCTGGTTTCTCTGCCTGGTTTTATATTTGCCTCAGTAGTGTATTCTAGAACTTTCTGATGGCCATTGCCAAGGAGAGCTGTGTCTAAAGAGAGGAAATGGGAAGCGCGCAGTGGCAATTCTTCTGGAGACAGGGAAGTTCCGAGAGCGGAGGAGTGGTTTTTCCAGCTAGGGGCGGCCCGGGGAGGGGGGAAGGACCGAGGGCATTTTCAGAACCACATTGCCATTGCCTGCACGCGCGTGAATGGGGTTCTCCGCGCCCCGCCACTTGCAGCGAGGATCCCTTTAGGTCTCTGGCCACTGGAAGGGCAGCGCTGCTGAGAGGAGGACACTGCTGCCAGGCTTTGTGGACCTCGGTGACGGGGATGGCAGTAGCAGCGGCTACGGAGAGAAGGCGTTGCTGCGGCGCAGCCTGCGCCACTCACCGCCGCAGCAGGGAGAGACCAGGTCGGTGCCCTTCCCGTGGGGGATCCGGCAAATGTCTCTTTAGGACCAATTCTGTCCAGTGTCTTTGCTGGCTTGAACACCACCTACAGTGTGCATCCAACCTAAGGAATAAGTACACTAAATCTTGCAATGGGTTTAAATTGGTTATAATGCTTATCTGTATAAGATCAGGTATATGTAAATGAGACAAGGGTCAAGCTAGTGCCTTTGGTCCACTTACTGGTAAATTGTATCGGATCCCATTTAATCTACTACCTGATCAACACGGCCAGAACAAGATGTTGTTTGTTTGTTTAATGGTCATTTAGGAGGCTAAATATCAAACAGCTTAAACGAAGTTTTGGAAATCAGTCCAAAGCATGGCAAAAATTGAATAACATTCCCTAGATTTCCCCCCTCAATTCCAAATCAAATTTCTGATACTGCTGTTTTGCTGAACCAAAACATGAAACCCTTCGAGAGAAAAAGATGGTGTTCTTCTGTAGCTGCTCTTGCTTTCGCTGCCTCGTAATCTTGAAACCCCCCCCCCCTCAATGGGAGTATCCAGGGCCGTCAGAGGTAGGGAGGCTCAGCCAAGACAAACATGTACACCTGCTCCTAACACTCACCAGGAGCCCGGGTGATGAATACGCTAACGATCGCCACCATCAGTGCTGTCTGTAGAGTACTTAGTGCCTGGGGTGGACATAAAGCCCCGTTCGGCCCTCAAAGCTACCATGTAAGGGGAAGACCGCCATTCCCATGGGAGAAGATGGACCTCGGGGAAGTCAAGTGCAGACTCAATGGCAAAGCCAACTCTCCCACTGGCCGCCAGGCTGCGAAGCCCAGGCTCGTTGCACCACCTCCCTCGACACTCTCTCAGAGACAGTTTCTCTGCTGTCCTGGGTGGCCCCCCCAGCCGGGCGTCTGATTCCATCTTTTTGATGGAGCCTGACACTTTCATGACTTCCAGCAGTCAGCATTATCTCTAGAGTTTCAGGAGGCCAACGATCAGAACAGGGTGTTTTTTCATGTCGATGTTGGAACCAGGGGCAGGTCCTGCCAGGAAGAGGTGTTTGTCAAAGCCCGAACACTGTATTTCCCTTCCTCTAATGTCCTTCAAGGGCTTACGGGGGTTGGGATGTAATGGGTCCAGGGTTCACTGGGGTAAATGCATGTTGAGAGAGGTCTCCCAGATCCGACCTTCTGGACCCTGTGCCTTGGATGCTAGAGTTTTGGGTGGTCATAGATATCGAGGTGTTTCAGGTCATGGTTGTCAGGAGTGCTCATAACAATGCCGATGTTAACAATTGGACAATAGATACTCAAAACAACAAAAAAACAACCACTGCCAATCTGTCAATCTCTCCAACCATGGGTGTATACTGGAATCGTGTTATAAGTCTGCTCTGGCCCTGTATTTTCTGATTGAAAATGGTAACATTCTCTACTTGATAATAAAACACTTACTTAGAACAATGACAACATATTATATATCTTTATATCCTCCTCATGTTTTTATGATCAGTGCATAATTCATGAAAATGAACATAATTTATAATTAGGATTTTAAACAATTGCAAACTTTATTATTTCCCTTATTTTGCTAAATTAAATCAATAATGAATCCCATTTAAATTTTTTGCTCACAAAGTAAGTCCAGAGACTATATTTTAGATACATTACATTTTAATTTTCTAGTAGGAGATTATATTTTTAATCTATAGGAATTCATTAACACATTAAATGCCAATGTAATTGTGCATTATTCTACTTGGAAAATTGCATAGATACTGTGTTTAGGTTTATTTTCTGGTTGTAATCTGCTACACTGTTTTTCTTTTTAACTCAGAACAAATTTTTATGTTAAAGCTATGCACCTTTGAATAAATAGAGGTTGGTAATGAAAACTGTAACACAACATTAACTGTGGTGTAGTAAATAGCAATGCTGTAAACTTCCTTTATGGAGGTCCATCTAATGTAAGTACATAAGAAAGGGCTCAAAAGCTTCAGAAGACCTAACTTATCCTATTTGATTTTATCTGCGATTCATTTAGCCGAAGATAAGACAAGTGCGAGCTAATGGCCTCCTTTTTTATATATCTAATTTTCAGTTATGCCTCAGTATTATCATATGCACTTCTAAATGAGCCATATTCTTCACAGCTAATTGGAGGGGCCAGTGAAGTGGATCGACATGCAGTGGCACTTTGTCTTATCCCCAGTTTGAGTCCTTCCTGGGTATGTAAGCTGACAACGTGAAAGCGGCGAGCCCCCAGATTTCAGCTGTGCTGGCAGCCCCGGCCACGGGCGGTACGGCCCCGCGTGCGCCGTTCATCGGAGGGAGCACCAAAAGGACAGGAACTCGAGGTTCCCTACTTTCCGTGCCTGGTGTGTATCGCTTTCGTGCTGAGGTGTGTTGAGGGAGCGAGGTCTTAATCTGGAGTTTCATCAAGGTGATGAAGTCTGAATCTGGTATATTGTCAAGAAAAGACAGATGTTGTTGCAAAGTGTGTTCACAAAATAAAGTTGCAGACATAAACACAAACATATTGCAATTTTTGCCAAGTTTTTGAAGGAAGCTATGATTTTTCTATTCAGGTTAGCTTTAAATTTTATAATAAAATGCTCCAGTCAGAGCTTTATATAAAAATGTCTCAAATGAGATATCTTTGAATTAAACATTTTAATTTTGGTAAGAACTGGTTCATTTGAAACAGGCGTTCCAATAATTTGGGGGCATGCACTAGATTTTATTTCATATTACCTAATTAGCAGTTATAGCTTATATGTTTGAAAACTAATTCAATGTTGCTCAAGCATTTCATTGAACTCCTTGGTTCACTCACTGTATTAGGCATCAATGTAGCATTAATGAATTAACTGTATCATTATTAATACATTCCAATTTCATATATTAATGATGTTTTTCCTGTTTTCTACCTAGAATGTTTTTAATAGTTACTTTACATTTGAAAATATGCATTCATATATTTAAAATTTTCACTTTAAAAATATTTTATTTGGTTCTTTGCTACCAAATATTCTGAGGTTGAAAAAAATCTCCTTTTGCTATTCCTTTAGTTATCTAATATAAACTAGACAAGGAATGAATAATGTGCTAGCAGAAATCTTCTTTCCTTTGGCATTAATCTTAGTTTTATATAGAAACGTTGCTATTTCTAGCTTCGAGAACACAAATGTGTACTAAGGGGAATGAGTTATAGACCTGACAGATTAAAGACGGGTTGAAATTCAGTGTAAAAGCACCCTCATTGCAATACTTTACCGTAGTTCTTAAGATAAATTAGGGAAAAATATTTACTGTGATTGCAACAGTTTATTTTGACTTAGGTTTATTTTAACAGAGACAATCAGTGACTACCATTTAAAATCAATACAATCAATTTAAACTTCTGTTTTAAATTCTCATCTAGAAAATAAATTCATACGATTGGTAAAAATGAAGCTTTAGGCTGCTGATTATCATTATCTCAAGATAAACACCTTTTGTTTTATTTTGGGTTAACTTTTATTTTTCTTTCTCACCAAGAGTCTTTCTGCTCTAAGGAGGTATATATATTGTTTCAGTTTTCCATTTACAAAATAATCCTGGAAGAAATCTCATTGACTTTTAATTTTCATAACTCTTTCTATCAATATTTAACAGAGGTAGGCAATCATTTCCAGGATAGCTAGCGAGGCCTTACATAAAATTAGGCAAGATAGGAAATTACTTTCATTACCGCCCCTTTCCCCTACCCCTTTTCAAAGAGGAAGAAATTAATTCATCTGTTAGGCTACACGTAAAAAAAATAGTTCTGATCTTTATATAGTTGTGTAATTTAAATTAGTACCTGATTCTCTAAAGTCCACAATTTAGGACAGAACAGAATCTCCTGCAACAACTAATTAAACACTTACTGTAAGGTTAAGTTTTTCATTAAATCAATAGGTCCCCCGTGTCAGTTACAAAGCCCTAATTACTATGCAGTAAATTTAGATTGAATTTGAATTAAGGACTGATTTCAATCTCACCGCAGCATGTAAATATTGTAAATTACTAGAATTACAGTTCAATAAAAGTGAGTGGATTTCACTTTAGATAAACCAAATGCAAATGAGAAGAAAAAAGACCTGATGAAATTCCCTCCCAACACCTAGCCAAGGAGTGCTCCGCGCAGCACCGAGGATTCTGCTTTGGCCAGGAGCGCGCCACGGCGCGGTTGTTCGGCCTCGGTTTACTTAACGTGTTTTAATATTTGATTATCTATAGGAAAAGTGAATACATGTAATCTCTCCCGTGAGAGCAAGCAAAATGACGGCTAACGCGACTGCTTACTGGGTTGCTTCGGTTTGATGGCTGTGTTGCTGCGCTGAAGCGTGGTGTGAAATCAGGTGATCAGGTTGTGACTAGCTGGGGTACACCGCACGCGCTCAGGCACACACGCGCCAGAGCTGGGCCATACGCAACGAGCCACGTCCCGGTCGCCAGGCAGGCCCGTTAACGTGAAAGAAAGAAAGGAACTAAAAATGCACAGACACCGACCTTTCGTGGATACGAGTATAAACTGAAAATAGTTGAAGGTTTCTGAGCCTTTCATTTTGCTTTAAATAAGTATTTTATGCACAGGAAATAAACTAAAGAAAAAAGCAAACAAAACAAAATCAAGACAAGCTTTGGCTACGCAGGAAAAGAGAACTCAGGGCTGGAGGAGGGAGAGGTGCTGATAAGGAGCCGCTCCTAACACGTAGCAACTCCTGCATAGCGTTTTGAAGGATAAGTCTGAAGGATTTTTTATAATAAGAAAAATAACACAGCTGAGGCTTCTGTGGGTAGCGCCTCCATTTCCTTGCTTTGCCGACTGGCATTTTTCCTGACTTGAGTGGAAGAAGAGCCAAATGAAATATAAATTACTAACATTCCATATGTAATATAAACATCTGGGAAAATTTAAGGGAAATGTCGATAATCAGGAAAGCAATTAGCTTACAATTAAACTTTAAATCTGTCTTGAAAAAACGTCTCTGTCTTTCAAAAAAAAGTATCTGGTTATCAGCAAAGGATATTCCACATCTTTTGTTTTTAATTTTTAACGTGTATTTCTGTAACACTTTCTCTGAGAATTATTTCTAAGGCTTGTCGGTGAGTTTGAAAGAGTTCCACCTTATTAAAGCTACGGATTTAATCCATGGAAGGATAATGACCGTTTGTGTTTTCTTTTCTGACCAGGTTCGCTCAATTTGCATCATAGTGTGAACATTCTATTTGTGACAGCCAACGGTAGAATTATGCCTCTCATCGCAGATAAGTGTCGCAGCAGTCTGAGGCTGTAAAAACAGGAATTACAGAGACACCTTTGCAAAAAGCGATATTAACTGGCAGGAAGGATGCAGGTTCTGTACAGCTCACTTTCAAAGTACGGGGGAAATATTTGTCCAGGCCCAACCTGAAGTGGATATTAAGTCCTTCCAAGTCAAAGCCACAGTGTTTCTTTCCACACTCTCAACAAAGAAATTCAGACTTAGTCACTTACAGAGGTATTTTTATATTTTTGTAAAACTTTTCTCTTTTTTCCTGGAAATGGCAGTCCTATGCACACACACACAGAAATAGTGTCAATTGTTTTCAGCATCTGAAATGCCCTGTCTTTTGTGGTGCAAAAGGTGGATCGTTCATAACACAGTCTGAGCATTGGAACATCATTTGTGGGGAAGGATCATTGCCTGTGAATGGCCTATTCCTTTCTTCCATTTTTCTTTTTGTCTGCTTCTTCGGGATTTTAGTCAATGGATGGGAATATAATTAAACAATGGTAAATTGTACAGACCTACAAGAGGCTGGTAAAAATATACAGACACAAAATATCCAATAGCTCTTCTAGAACCTGAAGGGTTAAAGTAAAAGTAACAAAAAAGGAAAGGTGAGAATATCTTTCATGTAAAAGAGCCCTTTTTTTTCCAGCTCTGAGCATGAAAGAAGAATTTTCTTCAGTCATCAACAAAGTGTCGATTTAATGCTTCATCTTCAGTGAATATATGAAGGAAAAAAAAACAGACCCATGCCTTACGTTCAGGAATTCACCATATGAAATGAGCACACATTTCCCCACAGCAAATCTGCAGTCCGTATCTGTGCCTCTGAAACGGCCAACCATCCCGGCTCCTTTCCTCGAGGTTTCCATGATGAGGATGAACGAAACGAGCAAGTGGACTAGAGCAGAGCCACCGTTGTAGCGATGCTGGTGTGAAGAGCAGACTACTTACTGGATGGAAGTTGAAGCAAACAGCGTTTTATGTGAGTGATCTGAGTGGTAGCAGGGAGAAGAAATGTACTGAATGATTTTCAGCTTAGAGGTACAATGGAGAGTCTCACTTGCTTTTGAAAAAAAAAGAGACTCATCACAACTTTTCCCTCTCACGGGAAGGCAGTCAACTTGACAATCCTGAGGACTGATTATCCATCAATACATCCCTGTTGCTTTGATCTTCATCTCTCTGTGACTGGGCTGCATGCCTTTTCAATGCTAACAAACGTCACAATAAAGAATCAATCCAACTGCCCTGGCTGGTGTAGCTCCAGCCTGTGAACCAAATGGTCGCTAGTTCGAGTCCTAGTCAGGGCACATGTCTGGCCTAGGGGCCAGGTTCCGCACTAGGGGGTGCTCGAGCGGTCACAACACATTGATGTTTCCTTTCCTTCCCCTCTCTGTAAAAATAAATAAAATCTTAAAAAGAAGGGGGGGACCAATGTGAAACATGGATCCACAACACTGCTTCTAGGGATCTGCTTTCTAGACATTTCAGCAAGAATGTGTGAACACAAATACATCGATGTATCAAATACATCGGAGGGCATCTCTCTTCCTGCACAGGAGGAGGCCAAGGCTTGGAGGGAGGAATCATTACCAGAGCCTCGCACTGAGTCTGCGCTGCAGTGGGGGTTCCGCGCCAAACGCGGTATAGCGAGCGCGGGTTCCAGAGCCAGACTGCCCAGTTGGCCATTTTCTGGTTCTGTAGCTTTATTCAAGGTAATTACTGAACTCTCCGTGCCCGAGTCTCATCGCTGGGAAAACTGGGTAATAATGCATACTTCACAGGGCTGCTGAGCTTTTGAAAGGGTCACAGCTGATAGTCACGCCTATTGCCCCTTTCGTTCACGGAGTCCATTTATTGAAACATGTCTGTGAAAAATGGTAAATGATATAAATACTGTCCCACCCCCACTGTGGACGTACATACAGTGGAAAGGATGGCACCTTAAAGAAGAGATCTCTAGGTATTGTCATGTTAAGCCATTTGTAGGAAACAGCCTGGAGAACCAGCCCAAACTGTTTCTAAGTGGTGTCTTTGAGGAGGCCAGATGTTTGGGTGGGAGGTTTTACGTAATGGGGTGCGTTTCTGCATTGTGGAGATGTGTTACAGGTAGATTGCATTACTTCTGCAATTTATGCAAAAGGAATACAATTTCCGTTTTTAAAGGCCCACGAAAGGAAAATTACAGATTGTTTTTAGGTTATTTATTTCTCATAAAACTCTTAATTACAAAATTCTTACAGCCTTTCCCGAAAGTAGGTATTCTTTACCTAACTACTAAATTTTGACTTCTGAAGAATTTTTAAAAGTCAGTTTTATCCTAGCGGGTTCATGACAAATAATTATTAGGGTGTGAAAAACTTCCAGCTTTGGACGTGCACTTTCAGTTATGAATTGTCACTCTTTCCTTCACCTTTTATTTTTGGAATGATGAGGCTAACTAATATCTGTCAACCTTACCAGCCTTGTTATTCATTCACACACACACATGCTATATATAATATATATATAATAAGCTTTTATTTAATTTATGCAAAATATGTGTATATATATACACATAATATATATGTATTATAAGCTTTTAAGCTCCGGGCCTTCTCCTTCTTTTTAATATACATTTGTTAACTTTGGCAGGAAAAAGTAAAAAAACATCAACTACTTAAATAACACAGATAACTCATCAAGAACGGACATCTGTTCTAGAATGCCACCAATTAATTCACAAGTAGAATGTTTTATTTATATATATTTCAATAATGTGGCTCACATTAAAATGTCCAATACACTTAAATTAGCACTGGATTTTATGTCTGGTTAACATAAACTCTGATAGCAAGTGTCGATAAAAGATGAATCTCTTTCTTCATTTAATGGCTGGTTTTAAGTTGCCTCACTTACATGTAGTTTGTTAAACAGACATTTTTCCATTATTTATGAATAGAGACATACATATAAGCGCTATGTCTCCAACCTCACACTTTTTGTGACCTGCTGCAGGAGCAGCTATTTCTAGGTGGTAAAACATATGTGTGTTTTTAGTTGGTACAAATAGTAGAGAGGGGGAGAAAAAACAAACATCTTAAATAAATGCGGGCGGTTTCTCAGCGGTTCGGTTAACAGGGACTGATCTCATCGCTGGATACATTCACAGCTGGACCTGCGGGATTATTGAAATTACCTGTAACAATTTTACTTGGATGATCACAAAGTGGTATTAACAAAATATAAATACATATGATACTGGCCACTGTGATCGCTATAGTTGAAAACATTCAGTGGTTTGGAGCCTAAAATCCGAGACAGCACTTTCAGAAAGTCTTCGCTCCCCTTCCGCCTCACACCCATCCCGGGAGTGAGTGAGCGCACTGTTCCTATGCTCGCACCGTAGCTGAAGGCACTGAACTTACAACTGGAAATGTACATTTTTTGTTACGTTTAGAATCTGCTTATAAAAGGTAAAATATACACACAGAGAACAAGTCAAAAGATATTAATCTTTCTGCATCAACAAAGCAGGGTCAATGAGGATCTTACAGACACCGCTCTTGGAGCACTGCAGTCCCCCCGCATCCTTTACCCGAGAGTGAGACCATTCATGAAAATCAGGTAAGGACCACGTTTGTTTAGAGAAAGGAAGACAGGAGTACTCTACAGACAGACAGCTCTGGTACTGTAATCACTATTAACCATGGCTTCTACATTTCTTTTTTTAAATTTAATCTTTATTGTGTTTCTTTCCATTGCCATTTGTCCCCCTTATACCCCGCCCCCAGCAATGCCCACACTGCTGAGTCCACACTCCACGTCCCTGAGTCCTTTTTCCTTTTTTGCTCCATCTCTCCACCCCAACCTCCCCCTGCCCCTAGCTGTCATCCTGCTCTCTGTCTGTAAGTCTGGCACAGGCCACCCTTTCTCGCCGATGTCCTGCTCCTAGTTTCACAACCATGATACACAGAGGTAATCTGTTGTTTGCTTCGCGATGTACAGTCAGAGGAAGCGTCGGGCTCTACCAGGGAAAGCAGCTGAGCTGAGGTGTACACGTTGTGTGTGTCCTCCAGTGAGGAGGGATTATCTACCGTTCCAATTAGCACTTGCCAAGGTATGCATAACCGTTACCTAACGTGATATTTGAAAATGTCACTGTTTAAAATAGCAAAATGAAATGAAATGTTAATATTAGGAAGAGCTTTTAAAATAATTTTAAATTTGGCTTCAACAATGTATTAATTGGGAAGCAGGTGACGCCGTATTCATTTATTTAGAATGTTCTTTGCTTTGGGGTCAAATTCTGATTCTCTGCAATTTGGCAATTCACTCCACTACATGGAGAATATAGAAAAAAACTAGCATAAGAATGTGCAGGGCATTACTTATTTATATGTAAAACCTTTATTCTATTTTGTTATTTTAGATTAAGTCCCAGTTCAATTCTATTCTCTCAGGGAAACATTAACAGTTTGAGCTCAGCGTGAAAACCATCAAACACTTGTGCTGAAATTTAGATTGGGCAATTTTGTCTGGTGAAGTAGAAAGGGCCATGTGGAATGGCAAGGAGCAGAATGGCTCATGGAAAGGCAGATGTTTTAATAACGTGTCCTCTGGTGGGAGCTTCAGTTATCTGCATTTAACTCTCTTGATCTGTTTAAAGAAAGTGTGTGGAAGAGAAAGCATGCTCTTTACCGAGAAAATTAATCAACGTATCTGTCTGCCATAAAAGTAAAGGATGGGAGATGGCCAGTGTATTTTCTAAAGCAATGATTAAAATTAAAAAAAAAAAAGAACAGCAATACCCTGAAGCTTGCAAAGGTGAACCGAGGGCAGGAAAGTTCGGATTTCCACTGTAGCCCCCACTGCAGCCCAGTGCAGTGTCCTTGGACGGCAGGGGCACCATCGAGCAGCTGGATCCGCGCAGCCAAGAGAGGCGGTGAAATGACAAAAGAAATTCTGAGTCCACTTAAAGATGACATTTTAATAAAAGACCACACTCGTGTGTGTCTTTAAACGTATGTTTTCATCGCCTTTTCAGGAGGCAATGGTGAGTATTATTATAATACGGTGTGATAATGTTACGTTAAGATAAACTCCAAGCCTGTAGCCCATTTGCATTTTATGGACGGGTTTTCATGAGTAAAACTATAATTGCTGCTTTTGGAAGACAACGGTTACACATAAAGAACCAGCCGTCTCCCAATACGCTCGTTTGTAAGCTCTGTCCCATTAGGGGTAATTGAAATATTTGCCACTAGCATTTAATTGATATAATTATAATTATTATGGAATGTTCAAAGGCAACTTTTACAATAATCCAGTCTATTTCTCCTGTACAAGAATATTTGTCCACCATTAATGACTTAAATATGCTGGTTTATTAAAAACCTCTTAACCCACACTCAGACTTATAAAACCAACATCATGGACTCCAGTTTTCCTTGTTGTAAGTACTCACAGGATTCCGAATGTATAAGTACTTATGAGTAATTGGAAACATCATCAACGACGATGAATCACGCCCAGATGCAATGCTTTTCTATTAGTTGGATCTGAATTTTTTGGTGTTGCTGCTGCCAGTGATTTGGTGACAAAAAATATTTTACGTGTGTCAGGCTATTCTTTTTGAACAAAGACTCTATCTAGGAGCAATAGGTCATATTTTGAGAGACCTTGAATATTGGGCATGGCAAAAAGCATTTACATAGATAGATAGATACACAGATAGTGTGTGTATCCCAAATACTTTATCAGAAAAATATATCAAAAAATTCACCTAATTTACTTTGAGTTGTTCCTGAACTTTACAATGCAAAATAAACAAAGGCAAGAAACAGATCGTGCAAAATGACATGCTAGTAACTCAATGGGAAGAAGACAATATATATACAAAAAATAATGGAAGTATAAACGTTGCAGCTAGAAGAGACCTCCAAAGATCACTTATTCAGGTGCCCCGTTTTCAGCCTGCTTTCTCCTCTCATGTCCTTACCGGCAGTGAACAGAAGGTCACGGGAGGACCCGGGCACTCCCTGAGGGTAGGGGGGGAATGGTGCAACTGACACAAGACGGGGCTTGAGAAATATCCTTTGAGCAAGTGAGAAAACGGGTGAGTGAATGAATCAATGAATGAACACATTAGTTAGGTTTTCCTGTTTTCTCTCGGGCCAATTACCTAACCTCTGCCACCCACAATCCTCTGGGTGGTTAAATGAAGCAAACTACATGCACGCCTCTGCAACTGTTTAGATCAAGGTGTTAATGTAGGTATAGTAAGTGTGCGTGCTCCGAGTGGCTCCGTATACACATAAATTGACATGATTACTGCACTTCTTTTGGGAAATGAGTGCCAAAGTCCCCCTCAGCAAACTGGCCGTAGGCACACACATCCTTGGGAGAAAAGGGTTCTGTACTGGGCTTTTCCTCTTCTTAACTCAGCGACGAGAAGAGGTGACTTTTGAAGCCTCAGGAACGTTTACCGTGGCCATCGCCCACTCATTCTGAATGTTAATGGACACGTTTTCTAAGAAAGTGTAACACATAGTTCTCCAAAGTGAGCCGTGCCTTCTTCTGAGTTAGCACATCGTCCTCTCTTACCTCTCTCACACGGATGTGTAATTGAAGGTGACTGCACACTGCACAGCGAAGGTGATGCTCTTCCCACCCCTTTCGCCCAGCACAACCTCTCACAAAGAAATTCCAATGACTACTTCTCTTCTACATGTTTCTCTCAGAATCTAAGCCACCCGATGAATAGGTTTATCACGCCCTAAAAAGTACACCTGTCCTCATTCTGCCTGTGTGCCTGTCCCCGCCTCACTGGAGGAAGAAGCCTACGGGGCATCCCCAGCATATGGAGGTGGCTGGGTGGGCAGGCAAGCTCAGGGAGCGGTGGCTGTGTCGTGAGCCCACCTGAGTGACACCCCAGCCTTCCTCCAGCATTCCAATTTAATATCCGTTGTGCTGGGGTTGCCTATATTATCAATGTCAAAAAACTAAAAAGTCTTATCTTAAACTTTCATTCCAGGGCTTCAAAAGACCTTTGAATTTGCATCTTACTCTAGGGAAGATGTAGCTTGAAAACATTTTTTTTTTTTTTGCCCAGCTCGCTCCATTAATTTCTGAGGAAAATGCACCTACTGCTGTGCGTATGACAGTTCTCAACCTCAGTGTTTTTACAGGATGTCCCTCCCCGGGGAACAGTCCCACCGTCCTGGCTTTCCCCCTGCCCACCCCCCGCTGGGACTGCACCACCTGCTGGGTAATCAGCTCCTGCCCTGCAAGGAGAGGCCAGGAGGAATGAACCCTGCCCCCTACCAGAACCCAGGAAAAGGAGCCAGCAGGCTCTGAGGGGCAGACTGTGTTTTAAGTGATCACCTACATTCTCTTTGAAGGGTAATGCCTTAGCTGGTTCACTGATCAGCGACACTTCGTGCGTTTTTATATACTAGAAAACTCCAACTTAAGATAATCCTCAGCATACCCATCAACTATCCCCTCCCCAATTACTTCCATTGAGTCAGGAACAAAATTCACTTTGTAATGATTATCTGACTCTGGTAGAGCTGATTTTCTATAACTCTCCGTTGGAGCCACTGACAAGGGCACGAAAAGGATTATTTTTCAGCAGTTTCCATCCTAGCTAAATCAGCAGATAACGGCATCTATGATGCAGAGTGATTCTGACCTAAAACCCCTCTCATTATTAATGTGCCTCACATCTCAAATATGCCTCAGAGGCAAAAGTATTCTGTAGACATCACCGCTGTCTCCAGTGAGCAAGAGGACAGGTTTAGGAATTCTTGATTTTCACACTTTCAATGGATTATCAGCAATTCCTCAATACAAACCCCCAGAACAGAACTCTCTGTTCCTGTCTCGAGGGCATTTTCATGAAGGTTCTAGCTAATAAACTCAGACACAGAGAGTTCACATGAGGGTCTCTGTCGACTCCTCTAAGGGTCTGCAGGGGCCCACATGAAGACACAGACTGAACTTCTGAGCACCGGAGGGCAGGACAGAGCTGCGATTCACCGCCCGGGGCAGGTGCCCGTGTCCTTGCAAAGCTCCGGGACACCAGAGAGTGGGCTTTGGTCCACCGGCGTGTCACATTAAAACGCCTCGTGTTCTTATACGGAATGGAACCGAGGTAGGTCTGCTTCTTCTGTCTTTGGAGGACTGCATTGTTACTCATGTTCAGCTATGTATTGCACAATGCTTTGTTTGAAACTGTGTTGTTCAAGCCCGTGGAGTCTAGAGTACCTTCACTGGCCAAGGTTGCTGGTGGTAGACCATGTAAAGAAGGCAGGGGTGGGGGTCTCTGCCTTCCATCCCACGAGAGCAGCTCAGCATTCACCTGTTTCACCTACCGATTTCCAAGTAATGAAGAAAAGTCGAAAAGCAGAGGACAGAAAAGTGGACACTTTCATTGTCGTATGTGGAGCGCTGTAGGGGGTAGCCCACAACACACATTTTCTGGATGGATGAATGAACCTGGTGTGTAAGTGATGTATTTCTCAGGGTTATTTTCTACTCTTTGTAGTGTGTCACTATACTGACAGAAAGGTACTTATGCCCTGTATTTTAAAATCAGACATATAACAATAATGTGTTCGTGTATACATATATCTTTGTATGTATTCATTTGTATACAATTACAGTTGTGACAATGGATACATGGTAGGGAGTATAAGTCAAAAATGAAACACAGGTAAGCATGTTTTGTCCCATTGGTGAATCTTGGCCACAATAGTCCAAAACCTGTTTGAGATTTGGCTACTCATGGTGCCAGCTGGGTGCTGGACTTCTCAGGAAGATCACTTTGTAAATTAGACATGTCTAACCCCTATGCTGTGCACCTGAGGCTAATAGAATATTGAATGTCAACAGGAATTGGAAAATTAAAATGAAAAATAAGTAGAACAATGGCTTTGTCCCTCAACAATGACCTCAGCCAATTGGTGGCTGTGACGAACATCTCTACAAATAGACTGACGGATCCTTGCTTTTACATGAAATTTTGGTATTTTGTTCGTAATAGATTTTTGTGCATTAACTTTGATTTTAAATTATTTCATTAAAATACTGTTCATCTCTTTTTTTACTGTTGTTCAAGTACAGATGTCTCCATTTCCCTGCCACCACTTAAATTTTGGGCACCTGCTCCTTACCCACTGCTGGACGCCAATCCCTCACTCATAAGCAGGATAAAGCAAAGTTATGTCTAGATCAGCCAAATATGAAACTGTCCCTCTCTGCTATTACAACCAGAGTTTGCGCAGTCTCTGTTCTAAAGTGTATTCACTCCTCTAATTCTCATAACAAGTCTATGAAATAGGGATTATCGACCCTCCTTTTCTGCCAAAACTCAGACAGAGAGTAGAGCCAGCTCCCAGAACACATGCAATGAGTAGGTGGAAGCGCTCCGACCCAACCCAGGCAGGCTGGTGCGAGGGTCTGCGCTCTCAGGCATCACGCCGCACTGACCACCCAAAACGTACTGAAACCAGAACAACACCCCGACACCGGTAACTCCCAAAACAAGAGCACGCCTCCGGCTCCCGCGTCCACTTCCACATCTGGAGGGTTTGCTGCCCCTCTGTCCAGCCGCCTCCAGAGGTCACCTCCCCGGCGCTCAGGAACTCTCTGCTCCCCAGCGTCTCTTCTGCCCTCCTCATCCAAGGAGGGGCCTGGGGAGGGGTTCTGCGGTCGGGGTGGGGCGGGGCCTCTTTGGGGCTGATCGGTTCCTGCGCCCTCCTCCCTGGCAAACTCACTGTGTTCTACACTAAACAAAGCAGAAGCCCTTTTCTGTGAGTGTCATTCTCTGTCCCCACGTCCTCAAGTTCTCCAGTCACTTGGCCTCCTTCTCAGAAGGGTCCTTTCACCTCCTGCCGCGAAGCCATTGCCCCACATGACGTCTTCTGTCCTCATCTTCTGTCCTCATCTCCACTGTCACCTCACTTAAGCGCTTGTCCAACAGTCTCTTGCCCCCTCTTGTAACTCAATGACTATGCAAGAAAATAAACCGACCATCATGCATGTCAGATTTTTGGACAGATGTCTGGGCAGGTGGCCAAGGGCCTGAGACATCCCAAATCATTTCGAGCTTAGGGGGTACCTCCCCCAGAACAGCTTGAAGTTAGGTGAGGTTAAGGGAATTCAAACAACATGACCCCAGGTTTTTATAAACCAAATTCAAAGTGTTGTTGGTTTGTTCCTTTGTTGGTTTATTTGCCTTAACTTCATCACAGCTGCTTTTAAATACTCAGCACAGCGGTTCACAGGAGTAGCAATTACATAGCTGAAGGGTGAATGCCTCCAGTTCCCGAAACTTCATGTAGACTGCTGCACAGTAATGCTCTAACAGTGAAGTAGTGATATTCATAGTAGTGATAAATTGATCCAGAAATAGGGCGATGGCTCACAAAGTAGAGGTAAGATTCGAGGTTTCAAATATTCATTTATTTATGTTGCATCCTGTGTTGTCTGGATTTATGTACTTAACTAGGTTGATAAACTTAGACTCTTATGTTTTCTTTTATTCCTTTTCCTCTTTAGGATAGTATTCTTATTAATTATTAAACAAAAGATACATTGCTTAAAATACTCCTAAATTTACAATATGGAAGCTCATCCCTCACACCAGTCCAGGAGTGGAGATGTTGAAAAATCAATACATAATTCCTGCCCCTGCTTTTAGTCCTCAGTAGTCAGTGCTAACGGGACCTTTCTAAAATCGTGTCTGATTCCTTTAAAAAAGAAAACTAAGCATATTATGTGGTAAATGAAAAGAAATCCATTATATCAAAATATATGGTAGCCAGGGAAAAGTTATTTCATGTCAAGGAGGTAAAATTTCTGGTAATTGAGAAAACTTTGCATCTTATAACCTCTAATGTTGTTATTTGGTAAGCATGCTGTGTTTTCATGTAGGTGCTGTGATTTGTTTTCTAAGCTAATTATTACAAAATAAAAGAACAAAAGTAGCAATAGCACAGACTTTTAGCCAATCATATTTCTATGGGATGATTAATTTTGATATATTTCTAAAGAGAGCAAGGTTAAAGAAGTTTAAATCTAAGACATTTGACAGATGAATACTTGGTACTTTACCTTAAAATGGAAATCTGGACGCAGAAATGCTTCTGTAGACCCCCACCACTGTGGACTCACCTGTCTGCCACTCTATGCGTTAAAGGACTTGGGAACATGTGTTTTTGGAGGTCGGTTACTGACTCACAAAGCGATCCTGCAAGGTCCATTTTAATGCTCAAGTCTCCACCCCATGCCCTGACGAAACTGTGCTTCACAAGTTAAAGCAGCTTACCATCATGCACACGGTGTGAAACAAGCATGCCAGTTTTATGCATATTTTTGTGCAAAAGGCTGCAAACATTTACAAAAAGAGCTTTAAAAATAAAAAGCCTAAATGCACCTTTCTTCCTCAAAATTTATTCTCTGAAAAAGCCCAATAAACTGAAAATGACAAAACACTTTTTAAAAGATTTCCCCTCTCGAGGAGTTAATTTATGGTGTAGTTGAAAGTTTCTGACTTGATCTCAAAATAATTTCTTAAAAACACTGGTATATAGAATAGCTCCTTTGGAATAATTTTTAGAGTATTTCATACTTAGAGCTACGTTTAGCTTTTCTCAATGCATGTATCTTGCACTACGAATTGGTGGAAGAGAGACACAGTGGGGGCAAGAAGGCATTTATATGCCCGGTGTATTGAGTTCCAAGCTGAGTCCTATCCACTAGAGTAATGCAGTGTGCTGGGAGTGATAACGACCAGATTTAGCAATAAAACATCATGAAGGGTGCTGTAATAACTTTGGAGTTATAATTAAGTGGTGTTTTAAGGGTGTAAGTGTAAAGACAGCAAGCCCCAGGCTTAACAATTTAGTCAAGTGGAATTTCATGAACTACTCATTTTTTGGATGAGAATGCAGTTGACGGGAAATAGGTGGAATACTGATATTTAAAAGTAAAAAGAAGAGAACCAGACGAACTAGCTCTTCACTTAATTATTCCCAGCAACTTTCTGGAATTGATATTTAGTTGTATTCACACAAGTCTACAGACATTTAGAAACAGCTTACAATTTTCCTATCAGCTTTAGTGTTCTGACCATGAACTGTGGCTTACTACATTTAACTCTAATGCCATTCAAAACTACCTGGATCCAATTTCTGAACAAAAATATACAAGTGTTTTTTCAAACAAAATTTTAAATTTTAAAATGACTTGTTATAAATAAGCTGGGCTCTGGCCAGGTAGCTGAGATGGTTATAGCATTGTCCCAATATGCTGAGGTTGTAGGTTTGATTCCCAGTCAGGGCACATAAAAGAATAAACCAATGAATGCATAAATAAGTGAAACAACAAATATCTCTCTCAAATCAATCAATAAATTAAAAATAAAAATAAAAATACATAAACTACATTTTTGTCTAAATAGCAACATTATAAGATATTTGAGCCTAAGTTATAACACTGTTTCCTAATTGCCATAATAATATATAAAATTAGAATAATCAAAAGTCACACTATGCATATGGAGAGGATTGAAAAAGAGGACAAACGTTTTAGCTCTTTGAGTCTAACGCCTGCAGCTTAATCATTTATTAATTTTACAAAGATAGTGACTAACTTACGTATGTACTAAAAAAATGAAAGCATCCAACCTGACACCTTAGATTTACAAACGGAGATACCCAAAGGAAGCAAAAGGCAAGTTTACGTGGAGGAGGCAAATGGGTTCCTTAGAATCAAAAGAAGTTAGTCGATTGTAGTGACATTTCCAAAAACCGTATTTGTAAGGAAAGCTGAGGACACCACATGAAGAACACGTTAAATCAATGAGTGCAAAGGCAAAATGCTGGCAAAAATGTTTTATGTATAAAAAGCTGAAATTGAGGTTGGAGAGATAAAAAGACAGGCATCTACATACGGGGCTTGGCAGCCATAGAGAGTGAGAAACAGCGCTAAGACTTTGTCTGCTGGAGATCCTGGGCATCGTCGTTGGAGAAAAACCACAGCGCTCACGAGTCACACTACACAAAGGGAATGCTAAAGAAAGCGGCAGGACTGAAAACGGGGAGGGTTGGGGGCGCACCCTGCAGACAGCGACCGGATCTGCGCGATCCGTTGTAGATTAAGTTGATTGGAATTCCCGTCTGGGAGGATAGATACGGAAATAAAAATTGCTCTGTGTTTGTCCTCTACTGGGCAAAATAAAATGCAGAAAATTTAAGCCCATTTGCAGTAAATAGACATAATATGTGTAAGAGAAATAAAGAGAATGTTATCAGTGCTCGAACTGAAGAAGTGTTTTCTAAAAATTTTAATTTCAGACTAAATTTTGTTAAAGAAATGTCATGATATAACTTGACATAAAAATAAGTAATGTTGTTGAATGTAAAGTCTAAATTATTTATCCTGGATAATCTTTCAAATACATAATGCAGAATAAGTCTTGTTTCTTAAAATATGACAAAAGTACTGAAAAATAAATGTTGTTATGATCTAAATACATAGTGATCACCAACTTGTTTTGTTAAAATAAAAAACACTCGTAGCATAAACATTTTTATAATATATACCAATGCTAATGAGTCTTTAACTTATTTATTTCTTGTTCTACCCTGTTCTTTTTGTTTCAACACTGGATTTAAACTCCTGTTCCATTTTATGCTCATTTCTGTTATCCCTCCCTCATTCGTGCTTCAACAGTTATTTTAAAGGAAGGCATTTTGCAACTTGCAGCATTTTTTTACCCAATTTAATTATTTTTCATATGCTATTAATTTTTTATCCATTGAAATGAGACAATAGGTGTAATACTTAGACATCTATCATATTACATCTTTTGATCTAAGAAACTTATACATTGAATAATTTGGTTTATACTATACCTAGTACAAACCTTAACTGAAGTTTATCTCAGTAAGTCTATACTTGTAAAAATATTACTTAGTCCCCAATTGTCACATGGAATAGAGTAAATTTTGAGTTTTTGTGTAAAATAGATTGGAGGAAAATTCTGAACATATCTAAACTTAATTCAAATAAAGCAAATTCTATTATTTTTCCTAAAAAATGGTGTCAATAAAACTTTTTGAGAGCCGTATGAGGAGAACCTACTATAAGAATTGGGGATATCATTAAAGAATTAAATAAAATAAAAGTATTGTGCCATCGTGTTTAACATTTTTGCAAGAAAAACTGGACAGAAATTTGACAGGAGTATTTTACTTCAACCTGCAAATGTTTGGGAAAAGTGTTCACATTTTGAGTGATTGTTTCCCTAAGCGTCAACATTAAAGTGTGTAATAGCATGTTCTGAGTCAAGTATGAAATCAGAAAGCCTTACAAAATGCATAAACTGCATAATTGCAGAGGGCTTATTTTTCTAATATAGAACAAGCTGAGTGATTTTAAATAGTCTAAATAGTTATTACAATCTGACTGTGAGCTGTTCTTCCTTCTACCTTCCCAAGAAGTTCTGGTATTATAATAATGGATTCTCGCGGGATAAATTGCATACACTCAACCAGCTCTTGAAACAGATAGGTGGTTCACACAGCATGATGCAAACCCACTGTGGCTGGTTAGCTGCGGCCACAGCATTCATTGCCCTCAATTCCACGAGACTCAGCCTTCTCCCACCTGAGCACGGCCCTCCCACACGGCCAAGGGGACGTCAAGAATGCGCTTGCTTGGACTAAGCCCTAGCATGTAGGCTGAATGGCATTCAGAATCTGAAGGCGAAGTGTAGGGTCCCCCTGAGGAGTTTCAAGAAAGGTATTTCAGAAGCAGCAAAGGTCGTTCCCCGAGAAAACGCAAGAGGCAGTGTCCCAGGAGGGCAGAAGGCCTTCATCTCCCCCGGCCCAGCCTTTCACTCTGCGATGGGGTGTGTGCAGCAATATTTTCCTCCTGTGAACTCTTCTGCGGTGCTCACTGAAAAGGCTCCTTGAAAGTCGGGGAAAGGTGGAGCTTCAGGGCCATCCTAAGGCCTTGGGCACATTTGAAAATATGTGCCTGTCAAATCATACTTTTCACGGCACAACTTCTACAGAATCTAGAATTCTGCTGGGGGAAAAATATAACACTTACATAAGTATTTCTATATTTTTACATAACTCTAAAGGTATTCAATTGAGATGGCTTGGAATGACACTATTTTTAGAGGAAAGAAATTTAAGAAGAATTGATAAAAATATAATTTCCAAGTAGATATACTCTTAGTTTTTAACAATCTTAGGCAACCAACTTCTTAGTTGATCCCTCTCTGAGGATTATGTCAGTCTAATATATCTAAATTAAACATTAAAATCTGCAGTAAACGTCGCACTCAATAAGTTTTATTGTTTTCCTTTTCTCTCAACACATCTACATATTTCCCAATTAAAAAGTATGATGATGGAAAATGACTTCTCAAAAGAGACGGGTACAAATTTTTCATCTCTTTTAAGAAATCATTTTCCATGATCATATTTTGGTAAGATATTCCAAAATACACTCCATATCATTAGTTATTGGTGAGATGAAAGTTAAAACAACAATAGACACCACTTCACACCTTCTACAATGGTTACAATTAAAAAAAGGCAAACCATCACAGGTGCTGGTGAGGATGTGAGAAACCGAAAACCCTTGTGCACTGCGGGCAGGCTGTGGATGCCACAGCTCCTTTGGAAAACAGCGTGGCAGCTTTTTGTGTTTTTGATGTGAAACAATGAGATGCTATGTGATTTAGCACTTCTACTCCCAGGCATATACCTAAGAGAAATGGAAACATGTTCACACAAATACGTGTACACAAATGTTCGTAGAAGTGGTCATAATAGCAAAAAGTGTGAACGATGCACATGCTCACTTATGAATGGGTAAACAAAATGTGGTCTATTCATATAACGGAATATTATGTGGTCATAAAAATCTAGGTACAGATAGGTGTGAGGACATCAATGGTCTGAAGATACTGTGCTAAGTGAGAGAAGCCACTCATACGCTGAATGATCCCATTTATGTAAATGGTATACAGCAGGCGAATCCACAGAGACAGAAAGTAGATTCCTGGTGGCCAGGGACAGGGTGGGTGGAGGAGGAGAGTGACTGGTGGGAAGTATAGAGCTTTGCTCAGGGGAGGAGGTGACGAAAAGGTTTTAAAATTAGATATTATGTCATTTGCACAGCTCTGAACATACGAAAATCTACTGAATTTGATACTTTAAAAAGATGCACACTTGAAATATATTTTATATATTTTAAATATATATATTTAATTTATATATAAATATATATTTATTTATATTTTTAAAGATGTTAGATTAATAAAAGATTTGCTATTGACAATTGTGACAATCAAAAATAGTTTTATTATTTTCATTTTGGATTAAATAAACACTTATTGAGTGCCTCATTTTAAGTTGGCTCCAAAAGAAATGAAATACGAAGATTTTTATCCAAAAGACAAGAATATCTAGCAGGATTAAAATGGAAGAATTGGGTTGGTTTGTGGGTAAGACTAAAGTAGACATGGAACAATGTTACTGAATATAGAATAGTCCTGAAATAGAAAACCCAGAGAATATTACGAATCCAGAGGAATGGCTAGAACAGAACAGGAAAGATAAACCAGGGAATGTGACAAGGACGCATAAATTGCCAAGGCATCGCAAATGATGGTCAGCCAGCATAAGCACCAGGGAAATGTAGCACTCGATGGGTCTATTTAAAAAAGGACAAGACTTTGAAAGGTAGGGGTGATGGAGAGAGCCACAGATAGGGAGGGGATCAGTGCACTTGTATTGGCGACAATTCAGCTTTGCTGAACCACGAGGCTCTTGCAGAGAAGGATCAGACCACAGTAATGAATGACACGATATTATGGATGGTCTTGAAAACCAAGATGAGACATGTATGCTTAATATGGAGACAAGGAAGAATAAATTCAAGATGCTGGTTGGCTATGGAACAGTGAGTGTGATTTAATCCAATACGCGGAAACTGCTAGTACTGGAGACATGAACAGGAGTAAGATCCACTCCCTGCCCCGGAGGGGGCGCCAGCCACGGGGCAGACAGGGAGACCAGCCCTCCCGGTGCAGTCTGAAGGGACTGTCCGACTGCCACGGCCTCTGACGGGAGATACGCTGAGTGAGAACTTGGCTCAGTGCGAAAAATGAGGTCAGGGGTCGGCTCCGAGTGAGCTTGGCCCCTGCATATGTCTCTAACAACAACAACAAAAAAAATGCAGCAGCAAAAAACGAAGGAAACCTGTCCGTTCCTGGGAATATCTGAGTACCGTTTGACCCTGCCTTAAACAGCTATAAAACCGGACACAGTATTTGAAACAACAGTTTTCAGACATTGTTTGAAACATGCGATTCTGGTCCCTCCAACAAATAAGATAATGAAGTGAGTCTTAAGGCCGTGTCCGCTTACTGCCTGTTTCCGAGCTGCAGCACAGGGGAATCCCAACGGGGCCCAAGCCAGCTCGCGAGGACAGGGGACAGAGCTGAGCTCGGAGGCCCAGGCGGCTGTGGCGCGCAGGGCGGGTCCTGGAGAGGGCCCCCGAGATCTGCAGGTGCGGCCCTTCCTCCTGCATCTTTCGCCTGTTTCTTTATAAGAAAGAACCACGGGCTCGAAGCTGGGGAAAAACTACTGCAAAGCAAGTGTATTACCGCCGGAAATTCCAAGACTGACGAAGAGCTTGTGTTACATCAGGTAGAAAGAAATGACACCATAATATATGGAGAATTCTGTCGATTTCTCTACTGAGGTGTCATTTTTAATATTGAGGCTGCAAGTCCTAGATTAAAATTGCTTTGGATCCTCTCTAACAAAGCTTAAAAGCAAATATAGACTCAGATTGAATCCAGATAACCTAACTGCATGTTTAAAAAAACCTCATCACTTGTATGGTAAAGGAATACAACAAAATCCAGAATCCAAATCCAGAAAAATATAACATTCTGAATGGCTAGCTTCCGATCCAAAATTAGTAGGCATTCAAAGAAGCGGGAAAATGCAAGCTCTAACAGGGAGAAAAATCAAGCAACCGAATTAACAGATTCAGACAAGAGAGAAGATAGGATTAGCAAAACAGAGCATTAAAAGTAAAATAGCTATTACAAGTATGCTCCATATAATTAAAAATGTCAAGAAAAATGCAAGTATGATGAAGAGAAGTACAGAAGGCTTTAAAGAACTGAATTGTAACTTCTAAAGGTGAAAGGTAAAATATCTGAAGTGAAAAATAAACTGGATTAGATTAACAACAACAGCAAAAATACTGCAGTAGAAAAAGACTTTTGATCCTGAAAACAAAGCAATAGAAAAACATCCCAAATGAAGGAGAGAAAAAATACTGAGGGGAAAAGCCCAGAGAGCACCGAGGCCTGCGGAGCGGCATCAGCCCGCTTTAACATGTGTGCAAAGAAGTTCTAGAAAAGGGGGGAGGCGCACGAACAAGTTTGAAGGAATCGTGGCTAATATTTTTCCAAACTTGAAGACAACCATAATTTCTTCAATCATAGAAGCTCAATAAATTTCAAACGGAATAGATGCAAATAAAATAACACCAAAGGAAAACTGAAGCGAATGTCCGAATAACAATGATGAAGAGAAAAGCTTCATAGCCAAAGAAAGAGACATAGTAAGGAGAGACGAAGAGAGGGGCAGGGAGCTTGTGACAGAAGTGATGAAGGTGAATAGACAAGCAACATCTTTAAATTACAGGAGAAAGGAGTCAACAAAAACTTCTATTTCTAGTAACAGTATTTTCCATGCGTGACAAATAAAAAGCGTTTCCCCCCAGTTAAACACAACCTGAGATAATTCATCACCAGCAGACACGCACTACAAAGTATAGTGAAAGACACTTATCAAACAAAAGGATTTTTTTTAAATCCAGAAATTTGGATGTACAGAGAGATGAACAACAATGGAAATAATGTATGGGCAAATGGAAAAATGTTTTTCTTTATTTAATCTCTGTAGAAGATAGCTGATGTTAGCTTGTGTTTTAAAAATGTAAAATAGAGAAATGATATATTGTAATAAAATACAGTAATGATAATATTACAACACACATAAAAGTGAAATATCTGGCAGCCTTAGCACAAAGAAGAGGAGAGAGGAAATGAAGGGACGGTGTTGCAAGTTTCCGGGCAATATCTGAGGTGGTGTGCTGTTGCTAAAAGCAGTTAGTGATAATTTAAAGGTGTATACTGTAAGCCCTAAAACAATTGTTAAAACAAAAAGAATGAACTGGAGCTGTTAAGCCAGTAATAGAGATAAAATAAAATATTAAAATACTCATTAATCCAAATTAAGGCAGAGAAAAAAGATAAAAGCAAACTAAGCACTTCTGGTCAAATGCAATAATGCAGTAAGTTAAGAAATTTTTTACCCAACCATTTCAACAATGACATTAAACAGAAATATATTTGTATAAACTATAAATATGTAAATAAAAGTCAACTTCAATGAAAAGCTAGAGATGATCAAAATGTATGAAAAATCAATATTCCACGATACGCTTTCTCCCTATGATAAATAATAAGGCACGGTTGTTACTTTCTCCATCTCTGCCCTGATTTGTACTGGAGGTCCTAGATTAGAAACAAGGAGTGAAACTGTCTTTCTTCATGGATAAAATGCTTATATATTTAATTACCTCATGGAACATGCAAAATAATTCCCAGAACTAATAAATAAGCTTTTCAAAGTCACAGAATGTGGTATCAATATGTAAATATCAATTGTATGTCTATGTATTGCCAACAAATTAGAAAAGAAAATGTATAACACCATGTCATATAAAATAGCATCAATATCATAAAATACATTAAAATAAATTTTAAAAATGTCTAAGATCTTTATACTGAAAACTAAAGAAAATTGCTGAATACAAGACCCAAATAAATAGAGATAAAGAGACTTAATATTATATGGTTTCAATTCTTCCCAGACTGATTTATATTTTCAATGCAATTCCAATCAAAATACCAACAGGTTTTCAAGGTTAAAAATCTGATGTTGGAGCTTATATGGCAAGACAAGGGAACAAAAATAGCCAATATAATTTTCAAAAAGGAAAATGAAATTGGAAGAGCTATATCACTCGATTTTAAGACTTACTATAAAGCTACAGTAATTGTGACAATATGCAGTACTGGCATAAAAATAGATATAAAGATCAATGGAACAGAATATTCTATGAAAAGACCTACTCTTACATAACCAATTGATTTTTGGCAGAGTCCCAGTGAATTCAGGGAGGAGAGGATGTATTTCCAACATGTGGTGGAGAAACAATTGGGTATCTCTGTACAAAAACACTGACTCTTAACCTCATACCAGATACAGCAAGTAATTTAAACTGAATCAGGAATCTAAATATAAAAACTAAAGTTACATAACTTCTAAAAGAAAACACAGACGAAAATAATTTATGAACTTAGATTAGACAAAGATGTCTTCAGTATGATTCGAAAAGCCCAAATTATTTACAAAATTGATAAACTACTTAATCAAAATTTAAAACAAGTGCTCTTCCAAAGACATTGTTAAGAAAAAGGCAAGTCACACACTGGAGAAACTATCCGTAGAACACATATCTGATGAAAGACTCACTCAGAACACCCAACGTACTCAACAGTAAGAATATAAATAACTATTTTTAAATGAATGAAATATTTGAACAGATAGGCGCTGTATAAAAGAAGATATCCCAATATCCAATAAGCACATAAAAATATTCAGGGCAAGGGATATAAAGGAAAGGGCAAATAAAGAACAAACTGACTGAAACCAGAGGGGAGGGGGTGGGGATCATGGGTGAAAGAAGGGGGAGGGGCAAGCCAAGGAACATGAATAGAGGACTCGTGGGCATGGAAAATGGGTAGGGATTGACAGTGGGGGTTGTGGGGGGCGGGGGCAGGGTGGAGCCATGGGGAAAAAGGTGGGACAACTATAAATGAACAACAATAAAAAATAAATAGTAGTAGAGATAAAAATATTCACTGTTATTAGTAATTAGGGATATGCAAGTTAAAACCTCAATGATATACCATTACATAACTCCCAGAATAGTTAAAATGATAAAGGCTGACAATACCAAGTGTTGGTGAAAATGTGGAGTAAATGGAAATTCGGAGCTTGTGCAAATAAAAAAATGCTATAAACACTTTGAAAACCAATTTGGCAATTTCTTAAAAATCAATATACATATTCTATAAGACACAGAAATCACAGTTTGAAGACATTTACCCAAGGGGAATAAAAAGATATGTTGATACAAATACTTGTTCTCGAATTTCCACAGCTCTTTTTTCAAGATTTAAAACAAAATCCCTCTGTTGGTGAGTAAATAAATTAAATAAAGTCATTCAATAAAACACTGTCTAGCAATAAAAAGGCAATGGACTACCAATACACACAGCCAGGAGAGAAACTCTTTATGGAAAGCACTGTGCTTGGGCAATGTCTTGGAGGGGTGGACTGGGGAGGGGTGGGGTGGAAGGCATGGGGACCTGAAGCAAGACCCCGAGCTGCCGCTGGACCGGGAGAAAGTCACATTTTAAAGTGGCTGTGTGTGCACGCAATGACTACTGGGGTCAGTTGTCACATGTAACTGTGTACATATGTCCTCTTTTCACAACCAGAATTCCTTCATGCCAATTCCCAAGGCCACCACACTCAAGTAGCTTAAAATGATGATGAGTTCCACCTTCATGAAAAAATTACTGCAGTAGGCTCTGTGGGCAGGTATTGGGGTTAAAATACAGGTTGTGACCGACCACATTTGGATTTCAGAGAACCAAGCGATTCACTATTCTAAAAGCGAGAGGTTCTTTCCTTCCACCTGAGGAGCAGTAGTATTCTATCTTGTAAAACAGGATGAAATATGCTGCTCTCCTTTAGCCCTCATTTCGGATTCTTTGTAAATACTAAAACGATTATTTTATCTTGATTTTTAAGCTAACATTACATATGGATACAAGATTTGCAAGATTAGGTTATTATTCTCTTCATGAATCAATTATTTGCTCTACAATAGGTTGACTTAAGGTATTTTACAGTGTGAATCCAATCGTTCTATTAAAATTTGCTTTAATAGACAAATATGCAGAACACAGAGCATGAAGAATGTATACTTATACTTCTTTGAAATTTAAAAGAAAACTATGCAGTCGCGGTAAGACAACTAAATAAAATACATTTTTGATTTCCATTTCACTCAGTAAGTCAAGAGTAAAATTCACACCTAGAATCAGATCTTCCTCACGTGTAATCTTTTAAAAAATTGTAAGTCATTCAATTACATTCTTCTGCACAGGATATTAAAATGTGAGAATAATAACTTAAATTCAACTTTCTCTTTTAGAATCCTTACACTTGATTTTTTCTTGTAACTGAGCATTTTTTGAGCAACTGAATTTTTTATTTTAAATATAACTTTTATGTCACATATAGAATACCTATATGTGTCTTCCTACAAAGAGAAAATCAATGAAAATAGCATGAAGAGACGCAGGAAGCCTCTTTTTGATGAATTATGTCCTTCAAAACACACCCTGCATGTGGTTCAAAATGTATTGATTAGTAACAACTGTTTCTGTAATATCAATAATGCACTCTTCCCTGGACCTTCCCTGAAGCGACAGGGTTTAATCGAGGAAGCCCAAAACAATAAAGTGGCTACCGTGAAGGAGACAGAATAATAAAATTGACTCAAACTTCCAAAATAAATGATAATTCTGAGCTTGAAGAGAACATATTGATGTCAGTGTTCGCTCTGCCGTCCTCAGACTTGCATCTCTCATAATAAGCTGCTTACCACGGGGATTATTGCCTCTCCAGGTTTAAGCTCCCGTAGAGCCCACTGCTATTTACCTTTCTGCATGCTCTCCGATATTAAGAAATTAAAAATGAATAGAAATCATTTTGAAATGCCACTTTCACTATTTTAAAATCATTGTCTATTATAAAATATAAGCTTTGAATAAACTCATCCTATTAGGTTTAATTCACACTCTCTTGTGTTTTATTTCATCACCAATTAAAGTATTGAGGAATTCCAAACTTCTGAAGGCGTTCTCTGGAGAAAGCACGTCGCTGTTTGAGGTTGTCTGTTAGATGGAAATTATTTCTCTCTATTTCATCTAGAGATGAAATGCTCAAATCAGCAATGAATTACCCCAATTCAAGAGGTGAGCTATAGAGAGTCATATTTTTTTTCAAAATTTCTACACCATTCTATTGATAGTTTTGAATCAAATTTCTTTATTCAAAGAACACAGTGTTATGACTAAAACATTTTAAGCTATTATGTAAACTTAAAAATTTCTAATAGGCTATTCATTCAAAATATTTTCTAAAATATTTTAAATAATTTGAACAATGTGTTTTATACATATGAAACCCCAATTTAAAGTCTACAATTTCCATGTCATATGTATAATCTTTGTTTGTTAATAGAATTATGTGGCTATACATGTTCTCAGGACCAGTACGACCTACCTGTTCTATCGTCTCGCTCCCAACTCTCCACCTGGCTCACAAGTTCATTATAATAACTTTTTTTCCTGTTAGCTTAGAATCCAGACTCCTGCTTTGTCAGTCTAAAAACTATCAAAATTGACAATACTAACAAAATTTGATCGAGCAGTTCTGCTGTATTTTCTTAGAGCTCATAAATCACTGGTCTTTTTCTCACTTTTAAAGTCTTAAGTGCCTTATCTGTGTTATGTCAAGATCAAACAAATCAGTTAAAAACTTGTAAGGAATAGGCGAGTGGCCCAGGGCTCCCCAGACAATCCAAGGATGAATGGAGACCTCATACGTCAGTGATCACAAAACTGGTGTTGGCATCTGACACAATTCAGACCTCAGCTCTGTCACTTAAGAGCTGTGATTTTTTTACTTCGCTAGGGTTTCTTGGTATTGGTTTTTACAATACAAAAATTAGGAACAATAGTTAGTGAATGATGACTGAATAAGATAGGCCATAGAGACTGGCCCCATGATTTTTCCAATAGAGAAATGCTCAGTGAATCCTAGACACATTTCTCCTTGGCACCAAATATAAGTAGGTAGGATCACTTAACTACTTAATTCTATACCTGATTTCAAGTGTTGAGAATACGTGCATTCTACAGTCGTTTTTACCTGACTCCCTGGTCAACCTGGTCATTAATATAAAATTTATTCGGTTAACCTCATAAAAAACAACTAGAACAGGAACAGAATCACAGAAATAGAGATCATATGGAGGGTTATCAGTGGGGAAGGGGGGAGTTGGGGGAAAAGGTACAGGGAATAAGTAGCAAAAATGGTAGGTAGAAAATAGACATGGAGGTTAAGAATAGCATAGGAAATGTAGAAGTCAAAGAGCTCACATGTATGACCCATGGACATGAACTAAGGGGGGTGGGGAATGTGGGTGGGAGAGGGTGTGCAGGGTGGAGGGGAATAAAGGGGGCGGAATGGGACATCTGTAATTGCATAATCAATAAAATATATTTAAAAAAGAAAAGGAGGTAAAATATTCAATGAATACATATTGAAAGAATATAACCTATATTATATGTAGGCAGCCAGATAATATTTGATTTCATTATAATTTTAAAAGGCTGAAGTTTTGCTCACATGGTTTCCTGTTGGGCATGACATCTTAAAAAGTGACTTATTTAAATAATAATCCCAATTAATAAACTTTGAAATACTAGGTCTTTAAATATGTTTCTATGGGATTTAATGTTTTATAAACCTTTGCCAAATGTTACTCAAACATCTTTTTATCATATTTGAAATATTGCCAGAGTAAGACCTCCGCTCAGCAGGCATGAAGCGGGGATGTTAGGACTTTCATCATTTCTAAGGCTAATTATTGCATCTCATAACATCTATTCTCCAAGCCAACTGCACCGGGAAGCAGCACTTGCAGAGGATGGAGAGAAGAATCTGCACTTCCCTCACCCAGTCCCGATGAACACGCGCCCCTCCTGTCCTGGGTTTCTACGCCCGGTACTGCTTCTAGGAGAACAATAAGCAAAGCAGAACTTTCAGTAACCTAGTCTATTTTAAGTTCAAATTTAATTTAGTCCTTACTTTGATTCAAGATGTGTTTCAGGTGCTGAGGATACAAGACTTATTAGATAAGGTTACCTTTTTACTATCTGGAGGTCGAAGAGAATACATACGGGGCTGGGAGATATGGGAGCTGGGTTAGGATGGATTCGCCCATGGGATGCAGAGTGAGGGTGCCTCGAGGGGGATTTCAGAATGTGCAATGTCATCAAGGCAGGAGGAACCAGGATTTACTTCACAAAGTGTATTTGAATTATTTGAGCTGAAGGATTAGTATATGAGATGCATGATTGATTAATAATAATAATAATAGTAATGCTATTAGTGTCTACATATTAAATACTTCATATGTGGCAGGTTATGCTAGCTGGTTTTAGAGACAATTGCTTCCACTAATCTTCCCCATCCCGCACTGGAGGATATTTTTATTCCTATTTCACAGAAGAGGAATTTGCAGTGCAAAGATATTCATTAACATGCCCATGACCTCCAGCAGAGAGAGCCACAGGTCCAACCCAGGGTCCTCTGATCACTACCCATAAAGAGTCGAATGCAGAGAACAGGGGACATAGCCAACAATTTTGTAATAACTTTGTAATGTAACGGACAGTTGCTAGATTTATTGGGGTGATCACATCATAAAATATATGAATGTCAAATCACTATATTGTGCACCTGAAACTAATATAATATTGCACGCCAACTGTAATTGTTGAGTCTATTGTGCAATTCTGCTAAGACTTGGAACATTTCTGTGTTGAAGAAGGAGAGTTAGGAAAGGACTTAACTTTCACTAAAAAATTCAGGTATCTCTGTGACTTATGGGGTAGTCAGTTGGGCTGAGACTTCCTTTTCCTGCCAACCTTGCAACATAAACAAACACATATGGAGTTAGGGCAGAACGGTGCTCTTTATACAAGATTAGTAATCTGCTGGCTGCTCCATGCCATTTGCAAGACATCATCTCTTTATAGTTTTTTTTGGGAAAACTACTCTTTGAATCCATGTTATTTAATTAAGCCTCCTTTAACCTCCTCTCTTGCTGTCAACCGCTAAACTTCTGGATGTGGCTCTTCATTCATTTAAGATTTTGGCAACTGGCTCTCCCACTCCAACCGCTGCCCTGGCTGGATAGCGTGAACTGGCCCGTCAGTGTCTCGATACTCACATTTCCAGTGACCTTTGCCTCCGAGCCACCTCAGCCACCCACTCTCAGTGCCACAAATCAGGATCCCCATACCTGACGCTCTACTCTGACATGTTCCATGAAGACACCAGCTCTCAGCCCGGCTCCTCCCCAGCCACCCCTTGCTCGGTCACCCCCACTAGAGTTGTTCGAGGCCAGTAGGGCCATAGCAGCGCTTCTTCCCATCTTGGCTTCACTTCTTACCCTGGGTATGATCCCTGGTCCCGCCTATCAGACACTCTCTCGCCACGATCGCACGATCGTGCAGCCTTGCGCTCCTTTGCTCCTTGTGCTCTATTGGGAACCCATCCTGAATCCATGCCGCGGTGGGGCTTTTCCGGCTGGGGAGCATCAGGCAGCCCTCTGACTATTCACAGTCATCAACCGTAACAACCTCGCAGCAATGCTGGGCAACCCCTCGTTATGATTCTTTTAAACTTATTGCAGTGATGATGTCAAACATTCCTCACTCACCTCGACACCGTGGCTCTGTCTTGGCCCTGTACTCTCAGTACTATCTTCCTTCCTATTGCAAATACTTCCATCTCCTGCCACCAAACCAATAAACTCTTTTAGCCTTAGTACCCACCCATTGTTTCCCCTTTCTTTTCTAATACTATGAAAGATATATTCCTTTTCCTTCTTAAAGTCTTTGGATTGATTTTAGAGAAAGATCTAAACTGGGAGAGAGAAGTATCAGTCAGTTGCTTCCTGTATGTGCCCCAACTAGGGATCAAGCCCATAACCGAGGTATGTGCCCTGACTGAGGACCGAACTTGCAACCCTTTGGTGTGTACAGGATGATGCTCCAACCAACTGAGCCACCTGGCCAGGGCCCTTTTCCTTTTTAAGGCAATTTTTTTACACTGGATTGCTGGATCTCATCTTTGTCTATTTTTCAAGAATTCTGAACTTTCATTAACAAAAAACATGTTTTATTTCACATCTTCTCCCTTAGGCATTTCTATTTACCTCCTCAATTTCACACCCGAATTTGGAAAGAGTTATCTCCATTTCTTGATCCTATTTCTTCCTGTCTCATTCACAGAACAACCTTCTTCAATCTGGATTCTTCCCTGTCCTCTATCAAAACTCTGTTGCAAAGGCTGCCTGGGATATTCTTGTTATTTAATTTAAGGGATGTGCCATGATCCTCGTCTGACTGACTGCTGAAGTACTCTATCTTTGCCTTTGCTTCTATGATGCTTCACTCTCCACATTTTTGCCTCATTTCTCTGTATATTCCGTCTCAAGCACTCCTGTCCCAAGCACTAAAGTTTGGGCTCCTCCAGGTTCTTTCTGTTCAGGACCTTTCTCTTTTTTATCACCCTCTGTGTTCTCTTCAAGCAATCTCATCTGATGGCTTCCACAACCATGTAAAAGCCAGTGGCGCAATGTTTAGGCCTTGGACGCAGATTGCTGAGCTCCGGAAGCACAGTTTTCTTTGGGATACACCCATTGTGGATATCTTGTAGCCTCTTCCAGCCAAACGCAACAAAAATTAAACCATTTTCATGTTTCTTCAGCCAGAAACTGGTTGCATGGAGAGTCACTTGAGCCCTTCTTTTCTCATCTCTAACCCATTCAGGCTGCTGTCCTTCTTGCCCAGCTATGAAACCCATGCTTTTGCCTCCTTCGTCTCCTCAGGCCCCTACAACCACACCCTTTTCTCTGTCATGAATTGGAGTGGTATCTTCCAAACTGGTCTTCTCACATCTTCCCCGTTCCATGTCTGTTCTAGTCTTCGCATATCGACCAGAGTGACTAATTTTTCATAGAAATCTGACCTCATCACTCTCCTGCCTGAAGTGTCCCTACAGTTTCTTGCTGCTCTTAGAATGAAGATTAACCTTCTTTCACGGGACCTGCAAGGCCCTGCCTGGGGGACCTGCCCTTCACCCGCTGGAAAGGTATGACCTCCAGCTACTCTCTGCTCTGCTGTCTGTCTGCGCTGCAGACACACTGGGGGCTCCTTCAGTTTACCAAGTGTGCCAACCAGGTCCCCATCTCAAAACGTAGTCTCTGTTTTTCCCACTTGTGAATATAAGCCCCCTCTTCCTTACACGGCTACCTCCAGTTTCAAGTCTGCTCAACTCTTTAGCCCCCTGGGCACCTCCTCTTCCCTTCGGTGACAATGGCCACCTTGCCTGAGACATGTAGCCCAGGGGAAAATGTTGGGCCTTGTTTGTTCACATTGCTCTGAAGGACTTGGAATGAGCACACTGCTGGTGTCACGTTCATGATCCCCATGCGGAGCCGCAAAGTTCCTGGCACATAAATATGTGTTAAGACAAGTGAAAGAATGTTGCTCACATTAAACTTTTTTAACTGAAGACTAAAATTACTTTTCCTGAGTGTTTTCTTTGTTGCCATGATTCAGATTAATTATAGTCTAGAACTGAAAATTATTGCGGTGGCGTGCCCAACGTGAGATTTCCATTCTCCCTGGTGACACTGTCTGTTATGGAAACCCTGCTTGTGCAGTAACGCACCCAGGCTTATGAATGAAGATTCAAGAGGTGCATTCCAGTTTTTCTACGCTTTCTACTGATGAAAGTTGTCAAGACGTCAACAGAAATTTAAGTGACAATAGAGTATGAGAAACCGATGTCATCTAAACACGTCAGGTGACATTCTAAATTGAATGTTCAAGCTCCCAGGTAGTAGGCCAAGTGATTCTGACCTGCCACACAGTTCACTTTCTCACTTAGCAAACCCCCATGACCCAGAGGACAATATAGTAATGGAGAAGAGACAGCACAAAACCTTTTTTCTTTTGAAAATATTTCTGTCCCTGGGAAGAAAGCAGCTGTATTCTTTGAAGGGTTGTGTTATTTCTGCAGAGTTACTCTGAGAGTGTTTGCAATAAATATTACTCAGGTAACTCCAAAAATGCAATGGTAAATAATCGAACACATTTTGTTTATGAATTGCAGTACTTACAAAAATGCACGCTCGATTATAAATGCTGTTGTGGTGAGAGCATCAGACAGAGTATAGTTTGGATGTTCACAGTTTTCAAGGGCTTGTGTTGTCCCCACTAAGGAATGTCATATTTTTTACCCACCAATGTAATATCTGATAAGCAAATGAGAACATCATTTAAACAGAGCATTTTTCCTACATATTAATTAGTAGTACGGTGATGAACAATGCTTAAAAATATGCAGAATGACATAAGTGATGGTTTTTTCATTAAATTTTTATACAACTGCATTTAACTAAAAAATGTATCACCTTATTTTGCCCTAAAACTAAGTTGCTCCTGCTAAACTTAATAATGGTTTTGTCAAGGTAAGAATGTGAAGACTTTGATTTTATGGTTAAAATAGCAAATAAAATGAATCTCTTCATTAACTGTATGTGTTTTCTAACTTTCAATTCTACTTTCACTGAACTATAATTTTCCTATAATTTTATTGCTCATTTTTTATCTTCCTTCTTTCCTCAAATCATTAGTGTCCAAATTGCTTATCCCCGCAGGAAGATCTATTTCGCGTTGACAGACAGGAGTTCCATGTCAGAAAGATTTCCCAAGTGCACAGTCAGTGCAGCCGAACTCGTCAGACGTGTGGAGAAATGAAAGACCACATATATCTTAATAAGAGCAGAAAACGTGCACTGTCTTTACTTGCCAAAGCATTCATGCTCCTAATTCCATGAGGGTATTTTCAGTTTCAGTAATTTGGAAAAAGGTAATAGGTGGAAAAGTCAGGAAATAAAGTGTAAAATCACGGTGTAGAGCTCCAGCTATATATAATGTCTGTAAACGTATAGAAAAGCGCATTGGCATTCCAGTAACACCTGTGACATTTAGACGTTCCACGGAATCCCTGCTTTCAATCTTTGCCCATGCCATCTGCCAGTATGAGTTCTCTCTAAATATAGTCAGACCTTAAAATCTTGAGCACTCGGAGAATATACGGTGCGGCAAATAACATTTTTCTACTTTTTATAATTCTTGTTCACAAAGCGGTTAATACGAGTATAAAGATGTTTAGAAAAACCTAGAAATTCCAAATCAGAAAACTCTAAATGATCATGAAAAGAAAACTACAGCTTGACAAACTTACTTTACAATGTATTCATAATGACCAGGGCCAACAAGAGTCTCGCGATAAAAATTACGTTGCCACGCCGCCTCTGCTGCCGCAGGCTGGCCCGTCCGCCCACGGGCGGCCTCTGGTCATCCACGCGGCGGCGGCCGGCGTCCCCACTTCACCGTCTCACGCGCACACGACAGAGTCCTCCACGTGGCTCACTACACACTTACTCTAGATTAGTTTTCTGACAACACTTATCTCTCCTCTTTTATGAACCAAAGGTATTTTATGTTTTTAACCACTTCTATATAACATTCGCATAAATGATTCCTGGATTTCAAAGGTTTCTGGCAGCTGGACACTTGGTAAGAGTTCCTTCTAACTGATGTCCACAGCAATATGATGGCGAGATTAAAGATTAAAGACTTACACAAAATGGCCTTCTAGTTCCTCTTTCTTTCTGCTTGTGAGTAGGCATTTGTGGCATTGCACACGGATGCGCAAAGAGAAAGCGAAATGTCAGCTATTCACAGAAGTGCTCTGACTATAGGCACAGTGCAGAAAAAGCGCAGAGAGAAAAGATAGATGCTTGACAGTTTCCTAGAAGTTGTGTCTGAAAGAATGACGGGATTGACTAGAAAATCAGAAAGCAGCTTCTCCGGGAGACAGGGCTATCAACGTGCCTGGTCTCGCATGGGTACTCACCATGGCGGCGTCTTCCCGGGAGGCTGCTCCTGCCCTCCGGGGGCCGGCTGCCAGCGAAATCAGGGCACTGCGCCTAGGTCCCCGGCTCTGCTGCCGAGGAGAGCGGCGGCCACCCAGCCTTCTCAGCAGGCAGGTCTTCAGGAAGCAGCGTTGGGCCTGGAGAGAGAAGGGCATGCCTTTTACAGGGGCACACAGACGGGTCGGATTGCACCTGCAGTATTCACCTATGTAGACTCAATTTCTATTGCTAATTCTTAGTTTAAACATCTATGATGACATGCGTTTTAAAGCATTTTTCCTGGAAAAGAGGGATACATAGCCACACCTGATTTAATTGTGCGCTTGTACCTACACATTACCTACTAAGGGTATAGATAAAACACCGAAAGTATGTCGGATAGAGAAAAATAGCAGAACCTTTGGGGCTCCGGTTCTGATCTTCGGAGCATTGGATTTAATGGTCAGAAAATAGTCAAGTTATAGTATTCAACTCCAATGCAAGCATGTAGTGAGGTATAGCCGGCCTCTTCACTTGGTGGCACTTTACAGGTTCTGGTAGTGACAAAGAGAAATTCCACTCCATGACAATAATTTTTTAAAATAAATTGATAGATGATATTATGGCTTCCAGAAGATGGAGGGAGACAACACAACTGTCGTGGGAAGCGCCTCCCCCATCCCTGTGTTTTTCCCCAATTTATGGGCACTCCATTGCTACAACGGTCCTGGCAACTCGTGCCCCTCACTTCTCTGCCGCTTTTCCTCATGTGCCCGTGTTATTGGTGGCCGTGACTGTGATGGTGGCCACAGCCACGAAGACAGTGGCTGCGGTGTCCACAGTATTTGACAGTACCAAAACAGACAGGAAACAAAAACATAGTTCTTAAAATGTCATAAAATCACAAGTCCGGTGAATAGCAATTACCTATGCAGATGAGCTTTTAGTAATTACATTTACCAAGCACTGTTTTCCCTGTTCATAATCGACTGTGTATCTGCTTATAAACCCTCTCCTTCCAGGAACAGTGCAATAGCAAATGGTGTTCGAAAACAAACACAATCCGAAACCCATTACTGAGCAGACTACAGTTGCACAGGGAAGGGACAGAGCCACGTCCATCCATCAAGGGCACGGACCTGCAGCTGTCTCCGATGGCCCAGCCTCAGACCCTGGGCTTTCTAAGGCCACTAGTAGGGGTGCAAGGTGGAACATTGTTTGGTCCCAGACTGTCTCTGACTGTGGTGGAATTCTGAACTAATTTAAGCAGGAAGGTTCATAGGAGACGCAGAACAAACTAAAATCAGGTTGAATACTGTCCCAAGGGCTCTAACTTTTTAAAGGAATCACAGTGCCTTTGGAAAAGAAATCACACAAATGGAATATGCTCTCTTAGGCCCAGGATTCGGGTGGGGTTGGGTATATGCCACTTAGAGGGGTTTCACACTAGGAGGCAGGCAAACTAGGAGACTATGCCTCGGGGGGTCTTGAAGGTCTCATAGTGCAGCTTTCAACCTGTGCTCAGATGAGGACTAACTCAGCGATAGACCTAACAACCGTCTCTACGTTATAGATGTGTATTATGCACACTAGCCACATTACTATAAACTCAGTATATTGTGAGAGTAAGTCATGAAGGTAACAAGTATCGATGGATGGTAATGTTATGTATATATCATATATTGCATATAATCATAGTGTATATGACATACGAGGACTGTCCAGAGGGTGTCTAGTCATGTAATATGAAAAATAGAGACACTTATTGAAGAATATACAGGATACAAGAAACACTGTACATAGGACAATGACACCTCAGTCCCCTTTAAAATAGGGACCTTGGGGCCTCTCACAGTTCTCCCAGTCAAATCAGCTACCCCATCATATTTTCCTGAATCTCATTGATGGTGTGAAATATTTTCCCTTTCAAAGGTGATTTTAGTTTAGGGAAAAGCCAGAAATCAAAGGGTGCCAAATCTGGGCTGTCGTGGGGCTGAGTGGCCTGGGTGATTTGATGTTTCACCAAAATCACAATAAGATGTGATACACGAGCAGGCGTGTTGTTGGGATGAAGCTGCCAATCACCAGTTGCCCATAGCTGCAGCCTTCTGAATCATCCAAATAGTTTCCGCAGAGGAATGTTCAAAATTAATGTGAAATTGGATGCAGATTGCTTGCTCTACTTGTTCAGTCACTTTGAATGCAGTGGACACACAGTACACCAGCTCACTCAATGGGATCTACCGCCCCCACTGACTAGTACAGTGAAGTCGGCATTGTTCATGCATGCGCACTCCAGTCCACTCTCCTTGGCTGCCAGGTGACATGGTTGTTGTGCAAACCGTTCTCATTATGTTAACCATAGTTGGGCCTTTTCTGAACAGACCTCGTATGATGCTGGAGCTTGATTTGGAGAACACATTTCATTGCGTTGTTCATTTGCCTGGGCAGCTGCCGGTGTGAGCTCGCACAGAGCACCTCACTGTGCTCCAGGTCCGAAGTACCCATTCCTGGGAAGAATCCTGCCAATGGAGGGAGTGTGGCAGCGAGCCATTTGAGATTTCATGGCATCCTCTCAGAGTTTGGATGTGTTGCCTGCGTGTTATGGAGATTATAGCTAAATAAATGACACGATACTCAACCTCATAGAAATGGGCATATTTAGCTTTTGAGGTAATGTTAATTTCACTGTGGTATTAGTAATCTCATCAACTTTTTGGTTAGGGATGGATAAATAACTTGCTTTTAGTATGTAAATTACCAACAAAAACGTTTTGCAGAAAATGAGTCAGGTTAGAGATGTAAATGAGGCCTAAAATGTCTCATTAGGTTTTGAATTGCCTTTTTTTTCCTAAGCGTTATAAATCTTGCAAGCTTTTGGGGTAATTTTCTTGCTTGAATAAGCTAGTAAGGTCTTTTCCAATAATAAATTAACTAAAATACTTCCCAAAACTAATTCTGCTTGAAAGAAAATAGAGCAAATTGAATATTAAAGTGTAATTTATTTTAAAGTTACTCAGTACCTTTTCCTAACAAGTTTAGGTTATAAGTTGTACAGACCACACATACCTGTTTTACAAAGGACAGAGCAGTCAGGCATGGGGAGATACCATTCAATGGGTCTCATTTACAATCCACTGTGTATTTGAGGGGTATCTCTCAGGTCTGGGCCAAATCGTAAATCACAGGCTATGTCTCTCTTTCGTGAAGGAATGTCTTTAATTTAGCTAAAGTCTCTCCAGTTCTCTTCTGACAATTCCTATTTGAAACGCTCATTACTAATCCACACGTTTGGAACAAACACTATGCAAAACCGTGATTTTGCTCAGGACGCTGCTCTGGGGCCAGCTTCTACAGTGAAGTGATCACGGGCAATGCAAAAGCAAGGCGCAGCCACTTCGGGTCCTACAAGACACTGATAAAACAGTGTCACATCACAGAGTGAGGCTGTCACCAGGCGGTTTCGCACGTGGGCTTCTCTTCTGCAAACCACTGGTTTGCAACAGTCTAAATTAGCCCTTTGCGACATGTATGAAGTGTCTGTTGCTGGTGTTCATCTATCACAGCATTGCCAGCGTTTGGGATAGTTTAACACACCAAACTCAAGACGGAGGGTGAATTTCTGTCGCTCTAAAAGCTGCAACAGTGAAATAGTAACTATGCCATTACAGCCGCTACCTAGAGTTAACTAGCTTAAGACTCTGAAGGGGAAACCAGTCAACCCACTGTCGTTATTTGCTGTGTTTCCATGTTGGGGCTAAGAATGAACTGAAGTCTGTGATCATAAAGCCACCTTAGGATAGCTTTCTTTCAATTGTAGGCAACAACCAATAGCCCCACTTCCAAAGAAAATGACTCTTTCTAAAATACCTATGGCAGTGTTTGCCTGCTCCTTCACACCTTTACCTGAATGGACCTTTGCAAAAGGACAAGTTTTACTTTTACCCTAAGCCATGGGTGTCAAACTCATTTTCACCGGAGGCCACATCAGCCTCGCAGTTGCCTTCAAAGGGCCGAATGTAACTTTAGGACTGTGTAAATGTAACTCCTCCTTAACAGCTAAGCGAGAGCTCGGTGCTGCTGCCGGGTAGAAACAAGGTGGAGGGCCGGATTCAGCCCGCGGGCCTGGTGTTTGCCTCCTGTGCCCTACGTGGTCTAAATGATAACCTGCATGTGTCACATTTTCTTGCGGAATAGACTTTATTGTTTCACTAATTCCATACAGGAAGAGAAAGAGCAGGTGAGCCTCAATTCTTCCCAAAAATACCTGATTTCAGTTGGTATTTGCCGCTTACTAAAGTTGTCCAGGTAAAGAAAAGATGCCCTCCCGTCTTTCAGCAGAGGGTACGTGAAGGAGGTGACAGCCGTAACTGAGGGTGTTCTGGGGTTAGAATAACAGAGGTACTCCTGTGTACGTCGCTGTTTCCCGTCGTGCGTTTTGGTGGAAGATGGCTACTTCAAGCACGGGACAGGTCATGGGAGAGGGAGACGGAGCCCGGCAGGTATCCTACGGTCTGCATGCTGCCACGTCCCCTTTCTTTGCTCACCACTGACATGCTGCTTTCTGCCTCCCGAAATGTTGCCCAGCTGTTCTCATCTTGACATAGTCCGCTGGGTATACCTGCCACTCTTCACCTTGGTCCCACCTCAAGGATGACCTTGAGAACTCTCTCACAGTCTAGTCCGGGTCTCCTTCAAAGAACGACCCCTTCACAAGACATCAGGTGGCAGGAGGCACAAACCATCCTCCCTATCCTTTTGATTACAATTATTATTTTTCTAATAAAGGCACAAAGGATGAGACCATATGTTTACCTATGCAGAGTTAAGAACAACGACTAAAGTTCACTGACCACTTACTATATGCCAGGCACTCATTGTGCCCCCCAAACAATCCCTGTAGTAAATGCGCCATTGTTAGCCCCACTGTGCAGATGCGGGCGCTAGGGCTCGGAGAGGCTGGGCACCGTGGCCAAGACCATATAGCGCGTGGTGCTAAGGGGACCTGGATGCACTACTCTGTGTTATAAACACAGAGTCCCTGTGAGGCACGTGCTTCTGTAACTCGTTCTAGCTTGTGACACCTGCTGCCATCAGCGTTAGGGCACCCATACCAGAAGGGTGAGAGCTCTGATGTCAGCAGGAACCCAGCCAGTGTGTCTGCACAAACAGCAGCCCCACCCCCAGGCTGTGTCTGAGGGGGCCCTGTCTCCCTGATATAAAGGAGAACATGACCTGGGACCCATATTCAAGCAGTAGCCTGTTATGCGCCTGTCATATCTATGATTATCTAAAGTCTCTTGGAATAGAATTATATTTCTTGGTAAAGTCTTTTGCCACAATGAATCCAAGAAAT
>CM052548.1:79523041-79538831 GCA_028533065.1 Trachops cirrhosus
AATAATACCACACAATTACTTAAGTCTTTATGACATTCAAAGCTTTCACAAGTATGGCCTCATTTTATACTCGAAGTAGCTAAGTTAGGCAAAGCCCATGTATTGTTCCATTTTGTTGAAAGATTAAGAGAAAGAATAAAAGAGAAATCAAGCTTCACTTAGCATCAACTATTTGGGGACGTTATTAGAAGTATATCACTAAAGTCTCCCTTCGAATTTTCATTCTGTCCCTATGGTGTTCATGTGCTTAACCACATTTTGCAGAAGACTTGAGTTCAGAGAGACTAGTCAACAGCCCGTAGAAGGGGCGAGAGTCAGGATTGGAAGTTGCCTCTCTCTCCATGACAAGCCTCTTCTCTTTATAATTCAAGTTCAGTTGACAGCATTTATTCCTTGCTTATATATGGCCTTATGTTCTTCATTACCTCTTGCATTGGTGGGTGACTTGTTTCTCGACATTGGTTTTAATTTTGTTTATGGAAAGGGCCCCGTTTCATTTTCTCTGAATTACTCACAGTGCATACCTTTTCAACCATGCTGAAAGGCCAAGTTAATTCAAATACCTGTGATTTAAATGTGGTCTGAAAATAAAAGGGGGGCTTTCTCCGCTTCTACTTTTATCCATTCACCCAGCAGCTGTGTCTGAGTCTCCCAGCCAACTGTGCACATGCTCTGTGTGGTCTCAGAAGCTCCGTCACTGCTGGGCACAGACTCCTTAGATGAGCTAAATGGAGGGTCACAGTCGAACTCATTATATTACCCTCTATCCTCTGAAGCTCGGCCAGTCTGAAGCTACTTGTCCGAGGTTTGGATGAGTAAGCAGCAAATCGGGCCTAAAAGCACACCTTTGGACCTCTCTTTGCATTGAGCCTCTATATGATCCAGTGTTCACGGTTGTTACCTTTACCGTATCTAGAAGGATGGCTCCCAACATTTGTAGGATACAATTCACTTAGTAAACAGCCAGAATATCATGACGACAAATGCATTTAAAAAAATCATGTTAGCTTGATTATCAACAACAACTCATTAGAATATTGATTCGTTAGAACAGGAAGAAACACTGAAGATTAATGAGCTGGGTTCAGGAAAAGGCATGCTGTTTTTCTCTCTGCCTCAGTCTGTGTATATGCATGTATTTATATGTGACGGATTATATTCTGAAAGTATTACTACAAATCAGATTTTTCTTTGTGGATTTTACTTCATTTCCCTCTGCTTCCCTCATCCAGTTGTTTTGTGTAAAACGTAGAGAGATATGAAGGCTAGCAGTAAGACAACACATAGCACATGGGGGCAGACAATGAATGTTGAATACATGAATAAGAAGAGACCAGGTAGTTGGATTGCATTAGTCAAATCGATCATTGCATCATGTATAACACGATGAAAGGAATTACAAAGAACAAATACAGCTTTAGCCATAAGAGTCTAAACCCCATAGGATCACAGAGAACATATGACTCTCTCACCTCTACACACCCAGCATCCGGCAGAGGACTGGACCCGCGTTAGCTATTCCGTACACACCTGTAGTATTGCTGAAAGCTCCTTGCTCACAAGCAGCATGTATTCCGGGAGAGTCAAGGCATAGAGAATATTTCTCGGCCTCTTTTTCATTTCTGGCCTCAGTTCTTTAAAAGGATGGCCAGGCTCTTGCAAGTAAGTGGGAGGAACTTCCGCCTTTTCCCTGACTCACTTGGCTGTCAGGCGCACAGGAAGCCCAGGCTCCTGAGTCCTCTTGAATCCTCTCTCCTCACAGAGTCCACCCCTACTGCCCAGGACGGGACTTTCCAGGTCCCAGGACAGGCCACACACCTCCAAGCTGGTCAAGAGCCTGTACTGTGATGGCGACTATTCTGAGTCACAGATCTAAGTCTAGATTTGGGGGAGGACAGAGTAAAATGGCCAGTGAGGGCCTCAAGTCTTAGCCATGTTCATATATCCTGCATCCCTGTGCATATTTCTAATTATTTTTCAGAAGGTGGAATGAAGAGCAAATCACAGTTGAGTGTTTACTCTTTTTCCCCAAGATTTTATTTATTTATTTTTAGACAGAAGAGAAGGGAGGGAGAAAGAAAAGGAGAGAAACATGAATGTGTGGTTGCCTTTCACACATCCTCACTGGGGACCTGGCCCACAATCCAGGAATGTGCCTGGACTGGGAATCGAACTGGTGACCCTTTGGTTCACAGGCTGCCACTCAATCCGCTGAGCCACACCAGCAGGGGCTGAGTGTTTATTTTTTACTCAAACCTCAACAGTAGATAGGACGTATGTTAAATCTTGTTCCACTTCTCACAATAGGCCAATCTGATTTTGTTGCTTAGTGGGAAAGCTTGTTGTAATTGTCCACCTGTTTTTCCCCCCAAAAATCATCTTTTTGACTTTTAACCACTAATGTTTTAGCTATAATACTGTTCAAGGGCTCAAACAACCTTACACCTTCAAAAATTTTAAGTTCTGATCTGTCCCTTCCCACCACCCCCTGAAGCCCAGGTTGAACATTAACTCAAACTGTTAATATGCCTTACAGTATTTTCACCATGAGATTCCAGGAATTTGTGACTAGACTGATGGCACTATCATTTCTGGGAGTCAATTCAGTTATAGAAGGAGAGGAAATGGAAGGACCACGGGACTGGGAATCGGGAGATCTGACTTTGCCCCATTTAGGTTTATGACCTTGGCCACGTCATTGAATTTCTCTGTCAGTTTCCTCATCTGTAAAATTGGGATCTTAGACTAGTTGTCTCCAAGGTATCATCTGGTCCTAATATTCCATTGTAGTAGCTTCTAATTGTGCCATAGAAGACTGGAAATCTCTAACTGCTTCAAAGATTGTGTTGGGAGATAGATTAGATTGTAAGAGAATTGGAAGCCTTACTTCACATACACGATGCTGCCAGTTAATGACTTTTTATCTGTTTATTTTTCTATAATAGCGCTTGAAAAGTTATCCCACTATTTGGATTGCTCCCATTTCCAGTATAACTATTTTTTAATCTAAAACAAAACAAAATAAAACCTAAGCAAAATAAATACACTCTAAGATATAACATTGTGCCCTGGCTGGTGTAGCTTAGTGGACTAAGCGCGGGCCTGTGAACCAAAAGATCACGGTTCGATTCCCAGTCAGGGCACATGCCTGGGTTGCAGGCCAGTTCCCAGCAGGGAATGCACAGGAAGCAACCATACATTGATATTTCTCTCCCTCTCTCCTTCCCTTCCCCTCTGAAGATAAATAAATAAAATCTTTAAAAAAAAGATGTAACATTGTGACATTAGGGTACTGGACAAAAAATATTTACCAATTTTCTCAAAGAAATATTCAGGCAAAGAAATATTCACCAATTTTCTCAACACAGTGGTTGCTAAACAGAAAATAAATTTGAATCATCCACCACGTGTAAACGAGCCCAAGATGATTTGCTTTGTGCGGGTCATTTCTGTAGCAGAGATGAAAAGTGACGATTTTTCAACTCTCCCGCCTGAGATGCATATGCGATTTCCAGGGGCTCGAGGGGCTCTCAAATTTGCCCTCATTTCGTCCTCACGCTGTTTCTCCAGACTAGAACTTTATTTTTTTGTGTAACTATTATGATACCAGTCAGTTACATATTTGAAATATGTTTGCTATGGAATCACATAAGCCTTATATAGAAACAAAAATTTTAAATGAGAATCTATTGGTTTAAACTTTGCTAACTTAGGATATCCATACCTCAACTAACTACTTTGTGACTGTAACTTCATTTTTTAAGTTCAGCTTGAGTGCTAGAAACCCATGAGCTCTAACAGAGCATGACATTGGTAAAGAGAAAATATGTTATTACATTGTCTTTTATGTACAAAATACATTTTGTATATATTGTATATTATATGTTTGATATATAGTGTTTGTTATATTATATATTTGTTACTATATATGTGTATACATACAGAAAATATTTTGTTCATATATTTTACTTTAAAAACATGTTTTCATTTTCAATTGATTTTTTAAAAAAACTGAACAAATTTTGGATTGTCTTGGCTTGAGATGAAATGTATCATAGATTTACCCACACAAATTAAGAGAAACTGTTATTTAACAGTTTTTGGTTGGTTGGTTATTTTTTTTACTTAGTGGCAGCTATTCAGGGATGAGTTAAAATTGTAGACATCGAACAAGGGACAGGCATGTTCCAGTCCATCCTCTGGACTGAGTAAGGATTTATCGCAGTTCGAAGGTTCTGATGAAAGGGAAGCTGTATTCCTCTTCAGCAGAACGCCAAAACTTCAACGCTCATAGATGCCTGGTGGGCCAGTGTGAGCGCCTGTCTGAGTGTGTGCTCTGTGCACATGGTCACGTGCAACGAGAGTATTTCCAGGCAACCCTGGGCTTGTGTAAATGTACAGAGAAGAGACATAGGCACCCCTTCAACGTGCAAAGGATTAAGAATCACAGAGCCTGGACTTAGCTGGGAAGAGCTGAGCCTGCTGACAATTCGAGCTGCCTTCACACCCATCAGCAAAACGTCAAAACCTCTTGCTCATGTTACCGTCTTTATCCAAAATTTTCTCAAAAAGTTGAGGGGAGGGAACCAAAGGGGGAGAGGTGCTTTACCTCTGCAAATCTGGCCTCTGGTCTCCGGCGGGAATTTACAACTGCTACAACTTCATGCCCTACTAATAGTAATTGGGCTTTGCTACAATGCTTTCTGCCCAAGAACCTCATGGTTCTATCATCCTGCCTATTATGTATTGCTGCCCGCGTCCGCAATGCTATCCAGTCACGCCGTCCCCACCAATTCGGTCAACAGCATCTGATCTTTCCCTGGGGTGGCTGGCCACCCCACTCTCTGCTCCGGTTCATCAGAGGTACGTAGTTTCAGTAAGTCTCTTACATGTACACCTTCTGCTGTACAAACACAAAACAATCGGATTTCGTTGAAGACCACAGACTTGCAGTTTATCTATCTGAAATTTTCATATGTATTTACTTCTTTAAGAATAATTGATAGTCGTGTTTTCTTATAATCAGAACTAATATGACAAATGTGGAAATGTGCAAATAGCTTAAGAAATAGGCATTTGAACAATACTGTTTCCCTTTAAAGCTGTGTGGTGCATGAAAGGAGAAAAGTTATCATATAACAGACTTATCTGTTAAAAATTTAAAATAGAAACATAAATACCTCAGGAAAAATAAAATAGCTATCTCTGGAAGCTTCTAAACTAATCAGATATTTTCTATACAAGTATGTAATTTTTAAATGATCAAAACTATTGAGTTAAGAGGCCTGTTACATTTTGTACTTAATGGTTATTTACAAATAATTGTCCTAACCTTTTAACTGTGCTGCAGTTCAAGTGCTCACAATATTCCAGGTTGAGTCCATCTCCCCCAGCCCAGGCCCGAGTTCTATCTGAACTTGACCTATGTCTTCCAGGAGGTCAAGGCACTCCTTCGCAACAAGGGTTTCTGGTGGACACTGTGATGTTGTCTAACATCCCGATTCAGAACAGCAAACCTGAAACAGGTTATTGTCCCAGAGATCCAGCCACCCCTGCAAGCTGGGCCCTGTGCAGGCGGCGAGAGCTGTGGCGGGAGGGGGGCGGCGTCCTAACACCCCTCTACCCCCCTCCGCCAAGAGGCAGCCCTTCTCCTGTCACTGGCTCTGAAGGCAGCCGCCTGGCTGACACTCAGCGCAGCAGGGACAGGGGAAGGCTGCGGGGAGCCCGCGGATGGCCACTCTCCAAGGACAGGGCAGGGATGGAAAGTCAGGGAGTCGAAAGGAAATTACACAGCTCACTTTCTGATGTAAAGTGCCAAAGGTTTCAGGCGGGAATGCAAATCCAGCCAGAGCCCTTCCTTTCTGTCACCGGTATTTTGACATTTTCCTAGAATCACATGATAGCCCTCACATTAAGCTTCATTTCAGATCCCATCCCAAATCGAACTAGGGCCAACAGCGTGACACACCTTTCCAAAAAAAAAGATGTAAATGCATGTTTGTGTTGATGTTTCATTTGTTGCATTCCAGTAAAAACCACTCCAAAAAATTAAAGGTCACATGTAAAGCAAACTTCATCCTAATAAAGTATTTTTCTAATATGATGAAAATACGGGATGAGATGTCTAATTTTTTTCAAACTCTTTAGTTCTTCTTATAATTAAGGCTATCTTCTGTGGGCTGTTGCCGCATCACTGGCAAAGCTTCCCAATCTCTGATGCGGGGCTGCACGTGGAGATCCGCAACGGCAGCTCTCAGAGCACCAGGAGCCAACTGGGACTCAGAGGGGACAGTTTCCACGTGGCAGGCCCCAGAGCCGGAAGGCAGTGAGTGCTTCGCACTTGCAGTAATTGTGCAAATGTAAACTTCTCATAGAAATTCCAAACAGCACATTCCGAAAACATGAAAGTGTGTTTGAAGAATAATGCTAAGCGACCTGTGCTTTATTTTCCAAGGAGTCACATCAAGGGACTAAGACTAAAGAAATAAAATCCGGAAGACAGAATATCGAGCCTTCTTTTCTATCTGAGGTTGCATTAGAGTTATAAAAGAGAAAAAGAAAAGAAAGAGGAAAAAACAGGAAGGAAATTAAATTTCTATTTTCACAGGCAATAATGTGTTGTACAATTTGCAATTAAAAATAAATTAGGCACAAAGTCTGCAACAGATTGTTTTTAAACTTTCATTAAACCTCTTGAGTTATGCTGCTAGATGCTACACGCTACCAGAAATGCTAGGGTTGAAATGAGTTTCTGGCATGTGAAACAGAATTATGTCTTCAATCTACAAAAATTTAATTTACAGCTTAGCTGATTGGATGGAGCATTTCAGCACCATTTTGGAGGTTTAAGGACAGCAAATGCCATAATCCTCTGAGTATTTTGATCACTAGCACGCAAGCATGTAACATACTTTGTGTTCAAGGGAAACCTTTATCCAGGATGCAAAGCTGCTGCTGAATTATAATCACATTCAAAAAGATTGCAAGCCTGTGGGTATTGAGCTCTTCACTCTCCAGCTTGGCCAGGCAGATTTAAGCAACCAACTCTGGGACCACACTGTTGATCTGATAAGAGTATTCCGAGACCTTGAAGTTTATTTTTATCAGACGTTTTGCATTCGAGGTCTCAAAACATTAGACCTTTTTAGTGCTAATCAAAAGTATTTCCTTGCAAGCTCCTGCAATGACACTTATGAGCAGATGGAATTCAGAAGAGAGAAAGGAGAGGGACAGGCACAATAGCGTACCCCTCAATAAAAGAAAAATCTCGAAGGCTGGAAAACAACGTCTGATGTCTTAGATATTATTTCAGATTTCTTTTGCTGAATTTTTCTGAAAAAGATTTGTCAGATATTTTCACTACTCAATTTAAATAACAAGTTATTTAAGTGACAGATGCCATCTGTATCATAAAGCAGTTGACTCTTTTTTGGTTCCGATGAATCAGTGAGTTATTTCTGGAGCAGGTGCTGCTCACATTCAGCCTCTCACAGAAGATGCAGAAGTAAAAGAGAGACAGAGTTCAGAATTTATTTTTGTATGTTCTTTCATAGGAGCATCATTGCACATGTATAAATTAAAGTATGACTGAAAAGGGACATCAGATAACCACACACAATTTCCTCTCCCTTGTGACTATCAGAAAGAAAGGCTGGGGTACCTAGGTCAAGAGTCTTGAAACTCACACTTCCTGTGTTCTTTCCTTGCTCTTTTGCAATCGGTGATGACTGGGGGAGCTATTTCCCTTACATTTGCGTCCTTTTGATTTAAACTTATAAAGACCTACCATAAATTCACAGCAGTCTATACCTTCACACTTATCATTTTTTTAAATTGTTTTTGACCAAGAAACCATGGGTATAATTCAAACTGCAATATTTTGATAAGCATCCAAGAGAGAGCATTTTTCTATTTCAATTAAAATGGAGGTCAAGTAAAAAGAAGTTTTCCAGGAGCGCTTTTTAAAAACACAGAGAGCAGAAAAGCACAGAAAAACACAGCCTCTCTCATTCATGGTCATTCAGCATCACCTTGATCAGTTCAAGGTTATTTTGGTTTCTTTCATCAGTGTAACTATGGGACATGGTTTTAGCATCCATACTTGGTAGTCTCAGCTGCCTGGGCAGAGTCGTGGCATAATAGGCCAAGGAAGTAAGAGGCCGGGGTTAGGCTGGGAATGGGTGATCTGGGGAATGGGGCCAGAGGCACGCAGGATGGATAGTATGCAGATGACCTGACTTGACCTTGGCAATGCCCTGAGTGAATGGCAAGCCATATTGACTGGTCAGACCACAGGGTGGGCCCCGTTGAGATACATCTGGGAATACAGACTCAGGTAGATACGTAGAGGTCTAGTCAAGAAAGAAGTCAAAGACTCAGCTTAGAGTTTAGAATGCAAACTAGACTTTAGAGTAGAAATAAGGAGAGAGAGACGTGTCATGAGCTAATTGGGAGGCATTTTGGGACCTTGAGAATAAGAAGGGCAGCACCATGACCCCACGGGCGCACAGGTAACTATGTCCCCGGGGGCAGCATGCTTTCGCCTCCAGGGGCCCCCAGCCTTTGAGGTGTCATCAAGCAGAGGCTTAGGATAATCTCACTTTCACCATCCCTCTCTGTGCTTAGGGAGGAAGGCAACCCTCTGCTGATGAGTCCAAGAGGACAGATTTCCCAGGGGCAGCTTCGGCTCTCAAGATGAACCTGGTGACTATGAAGGTTTCCATGATTCATGCAAGGGTGGGGACACAGGACCTGTGATGACAACGTATCCAGCCATCAGCGGGGTCGGGGTCTTGTTGGATAAAGGGATGGAGGACACTTAATTATTATAGACTGGCTCAGGTCTTGATTTTATCTCACTAAAATATTTGACACCGTTGATTCCTCCCTGCTTTTTGAAGCTCCCTCCTTTCTTGTTTCCTGGAACTTCATTCTCTACTAGTTCTTCTACAGTTCTGATTATGTATTTGTATTGCTCTGTTCTGGCTTCTCAATGTCTTCTTCATTTGTCTCATTATTAAGTTACTTCAGAATTTTGCCTGTGGTGCTTTTCCTTTCTCCTGCAATGCCCTTGCTGGATGTTCTCATTTTATCCAGCAGCTTCGGCCCCATTCCACCCGATGACCCAGACCTCCAGCACCTGAGACCCAGGGCTGCATTCTGTTGGCTGAATAAACGTATCAAATCTGGATGCTCTGAGGCACTTGAAAGCTAAAAAGTCATACATGGGATTCCTTTGCATCCTATCCATGCCTCCCCCATCCATGCCTCATCCTGCTCCAACCTCTAGTCTCTATCTTGGTTAACGAGGCAATTATCTACCCAAAGTAGATATGTTGTTCCCATTTTCAAATCTTCCCGCCCCTTCCCCCCAGTGTCCATTGCCATAAAATCCTGTCAATTCAACCTCAAAAGTGTCTCCTGGGTCTTTCGTTGCTGCATTTGCCATGTTGCTGCTGCTTTGTTCTACTCCTCATCTTCCCATCATCCTTTTGTAACAATTCCAGTATCTGATTCCACCAGTTCAGTGTGTCTCAAAATGGGGTCCCAAGACCAGAGGTATCAGGATGACAGAGGGACTGACTGCCTGGGCCCCACAAAGAGGACAATGAAGAGCAGAGCACTAAGCCGACCGTGCCAGCTATATAGGGGAGTGAGAAATACATCAGATGTACTTTGGATGTGTTGTGGGTTCGGTTCCAGACCACTGCAATAAAGCAAGCATCACAATAAAGTGAGTTGTAGTCTTTTGGGTGGTGAAGGGTCTTGCCTTCACATTGTAAAGAACGTGACATCTGTGGAGCACAATAAAGCAACGCCAGATAAAAGGAGGTCTGCCAGTACTGACATCTGAGATTGGGGGTGTTTGTTATTGCGGCACAACTTAGACTCTCCCGAGCAATTTGCTTTTACCTTTTCAATCTTGGCTCCTGTTCAGTAATCCTCCTACTTCCCCACACTTTCTGTGCACATAACAATACATTTAGTATCCAGTAAACTTGCCAAGCTCTTTCCTGACCTCACAGCCCTGTGGATGCTATTCTCTGCACCTGGAAGACTGAACCCACATATTTAACAAGGAAAGCCCAACTTACTTCTTGATTTTCAACTCACATGCTCATCCTCCTGGTTATCATCTTCTGAGTTCCTGGGGAAAATCACTTGCTCTCCCCTCTGTATTATCATCATCATCTTTGCATGCCTCTGACACATTTGGTATCATGGTTTACAGGAATATAATTGTTCAAAGTTTTTCTCTGCTCGCTACACAGTAATTGCCTCAATGACTACTATTTCGACTTACTTTTATTCATTAGGGGGATTTTCACATATCTTACATAGTTTTCTAAAGTACTCTAAATCTTCTACAGCTATTATAGCTTCATATATATGTAATATTAGGTAGCTCTTTAAACTTCGTCTAGTAACCGCTAGAATTGGTTGGACTGTTACTCATCGTCATATTGGATCAGAGACGTTAGGAAGCAGTCCGCAATAATCGCCACATCCTTTGCTCAGGTGGCAACAGTGGCTGGGTGCAATTAACCCCTTGACTATTGAAATTATAACTGTACACAGCCGAAGTGACAGCTTTATGGTAGAACTCATCCTGTTAAAATTATAGCCTTTTATCTCTTTCACCTGAATGCATGATCTTGTGTGACCACAGTCACATTCCTCTGCCACTTTCTGTCCACTACACAATTCTATGAAGGTTTCCTTCACGTTTTCCCTGTCAGCTTTGTATGTGACTCTCCAAAGCAGTGTCATGTCATGGGATAACAGGGACTTCATCATGGCTCTGCCCTTTGTGGATGATACGATCGTAAGGAAGACTTCGTGAAGACATCCTCCTTCGCCTGGTCCTGCCGAACGCTCCTTCTCCACTACAGCTCTTGCCATTGACGACAGCATCGTTTTCCTGAGACATCCAGTATTATGTCACCCTCTTTGCCTTCTTGGCTTCCCGTAACCGTTCCAGCATGCGGCGTCTTTCACCTTTACTTCTTTTTGTCCAATCACTTTTTAAAACTTCATCTCTCTGAGTTCTCACATACCCCAATTAATTCTAACAATGACGATGAGACAAAACTTCTTCAAAGAATACTTATTATTTTTTTCCTGGTTCCCAGGTCTTCAGGAACTCACATCTTCTACATAAATCTGATCTCTCTGGCGGGTTATATGTAAATAATATCACAAATGACCTCTACCTTTCATTCTACCTACATCTTCCAAGTGTCTCCCAGTTTAATCACCTTCTGTTTAACACCCCCTATTTAGCTTTCTGTGAGCTGGGCTTACCCCTTTGTATGTGTGTTGTCTTGTCCACAGGATGTCCCTTTCCTGGAATTTCTCTCTTGTTCTCCTTGCCTCAATAATCCCATTCATCCTTCAAGGTAAACCTGATTCCCTCCTTCATTACATAAGACCTTTCTAGCCTATGGAACTTTTTCCTTCTTTAAACTTGTAACGTTTGCTATATATTTTTATGCTATCACATTCTTATTTTGTATTGTCATTTATCATCATTTAACTGCCTCCCTGATGATCATTTCTGACTATTGGATGGCCTATGATTTTCTACCCAGTAAGTTTTCCAACTTGTTTAACAACAATGCCCACAGCTCACTGTGCACACAGTGTACCGGGCAGAGCAGACAGGAGACCATCAGGCACAGGGCTGTCACTGCCACGACTTCTGCCCAGGGCTTCCTTACACTTAACTCTCTTTGCCTTTTCTCGCGACTCGCTTCCTCCCTCGATGTGGGCAAATGCCCAGATCTGCCAATATTGCAAAAGAGAGCCGGTCTTTGGGCTGCCCAGCAGGCGAGGAGCGGCCTGGGGGCAGAACACAGTTTACCGTGGTGTCAATATCAGATCAGTGGGATCAGCCAAATTCTGTTTCTCAGTAAGTTTAAGCTTAACAGGAGAAAGCAAAAAGGTGAGTTAACATGAGAGACTCCGCACAGCCTGTTCACTGCAAGGTGGAACTCTGGGGACTGGAGCAGAGCACCTTGTCACCTCCCAGGGAGGGGACAAGCCAGCCAGGAGGCTGTAGCTGACCCGGGCCACTGGCTCTGGGGGACCTGGCTGTTGACTGAGCCCTAGTCCTCCAGAAGCACTCAAATGACTTAGCTCTCCTGGGTCCTAATCCAGGAGAGCCAAGTCATGACCCGGATGGGGAAGGGAAGGGCAATCCATCAGGGCTTGGCGTGAATATTAAACATATGGAACTAGTTGTATTTTTTATTTAGGAATGAGAACCACTAAGGTAGAAGTTCATTGGGAGCATCCAGCTGAAGCCAAGACAGTGGGAAGTAGGGAAGCAATAGCAGTTTCTGGTCAACACACTTTCTTTATTCATGCAATATCACGTCATAAGAATACAGACTGTAGAAACGATGTAGGAATGGCAATGCTACCTACACACCAGACAGCTATCCCCATGAGGTAGGGACTATGCCTTTTCATTCTACCCATTGTATTTTCAGTAACCAGCACATTGCTGGGTTCATAATAGATGCTCAGTAAGTAACATGTGGAATGAATGAATGTATTTCAGCCATGCACTTATACTTCAGATTGAATCATTTTAATTTCAATCTGCTGTGCATTACTAATAAATGCAGTGGGCTAATACTGCATTTAAGCCTCCAGGTGATGGTTGAGGGCAGTCTGGAGAGAACTGTGGAAAGAACACACACTCTCAGAGTTCAGGGTTCAAATCATAGTGTTGTGTCTTATTAAGCAGGCAACACTGAACACCGTACTCAACCTCTCTGGCTCTGTTTTCCAATTTGCAAAATCAAGTCATCACATCAATTCAGCAGACCTTTCGGGAGGAAAAAAGTAGGTATGTAAAATGTTTAGAGCATCACTTAGTGATTAGCAGACCACAGCAGTATGACTATTAATAAATGGCATTCCCCCCAACATAGCTACATGTGGTAGTTCTGTTTTTATCAGGCAATCAAATGCTGACAATACCTTAATGAAGTTATAAATGAAAGCAATGGGAGCCCACAACTGGAAATACTGCCACTTTTTAAAATGTTTATAAACAGGAAACAAATGAAAGACTTTTATATGTCGGAATACAAATAATATCTTCCCTCCTGCTCATAGTCTCAAGGCAAACATTCTAAATAAGGAATAAGGCAGCTACATGTGATGTGCAGATACTTTGGAAAGGTACCTAACCCAGAAGACTCTTCAGGTGTTCTGGGAAACAGAAAATATTACGCAATTCTGTTGAAAATATGCAGTCAGGAAGTTTACTGAAGTGTGAACACATTTATATTTCTGAAGCCCTGTTAGTGACCTAAATGACATCAAAATGAGAACAGGGAGTTAAGTACAAATCTTAATTTTTTCCCCTCCCATAACTCTTAGCTAGTAAAACAATGCTTAGGCTTTAATTTTAAAAGGTAATTTTAAGAAGCAACTAAATGTACTCTTAGGGTTAGGACTATGACTACCTTCTTAAAAATAGGCAAGTGTTTACAGATGTCTTGGATGTACCAAATCTTTCAATGCTGAAGAATAATTTCTGGATTTAATGCCATAATACAGATTTTCATAATATGCATATAGAACTTGCTCTAAAAGAGTGGTGTTTCAGAGAGCAGCAAGAAAAAGGTGACTTCAGGGGCTGTCCATCACTGGACTGTTAGGGTCCATTGTGCACATCAGTTAGTGACAGTCTGATTAACGATGTGCCCACGCGGAAGGCCTGGGTCCCCAGGCAGCCACAGGTGTCTAGCCAAAGGGAGAATGAGGAAGCCGGAGAAGGCAGGGAGAGAGGGGCACGTGTTTGTTTTCTGGGGAACAGTCTTTCTGATGTCACTGTGCTGGGAAGCTAGTCTTTTTCTCTGAGCCCATTTATGAGGACTGATTAGACCTAGAGGAGAATGGATATACTATACCGGGCCAGCTCCAGCAGAGTGATTAGATGGCCCATGACGTTAACATGAGGGGAGAGCAGAGGTCATTCTGGCTAGAACGTGAGGGTGGCAGGTGTGAGAGTGAACACAGCAAAGGAGGCTCACGTGTGTCCCTGGAGGATTGGCAGTGACATGTGTACTCCACTCCCTCCCTTACAATGATGATGGGACAGAAACAGAAATACTGGTCAAGTAGTGGTTAATCTGGGGTGTTCCTGAATGACAGATGCTAGTTTTAGCTGATGACAGAATTTAATTTCACAAAATTCTTTTGTTTTCACAAAACTACTTTGTTTTTTAAAAAAACCCTACAATATAACATGTAAAATATTCATAATACCGGTAAATAAAAATATATACCCAGAATTAGCCTGCTAAATATTTATATAATCTGAAGACCTTTATAACATTATACATCTGAGCTAGTATACTTTATATATACATGCACATATACCCTGTAGTAAAAAAATAACAAGACACAAATATAGTAGGCTATCAAATCACTTTCTTTCAGATAATGGAATTACGGCTGCCTTTCACTTTGATCCATGACAAATATCTAAGCAAAGACATGGACGTCAGATGCACTTAGATGCAGACCCCAGCTCCAGAACTTTCTAGCAGTGTGACCTTGACAAAGATCCCTCGTCTTGCCAAAGCTCACCGTTTTCTTATTCATGCAATGAGAAACTGCCTCTGTAGACGGAGGGCTGTGTGAGAAGGAGTGTCAGACCATGCCTGCCCTCTGGGAGTCTGGCGTAGAACGCATACCCTCTCAACAGTAATTGGCATTATCACTCATCCTATGGAAAATCGGAATTGTAATTAGAAATAAGAATGTTGAAAACAAAATCAAAGGCAGCATGAACAAAGGAAAAGAGCGCAGTGTGGGAGGGGGGCCCGAGGGAGGGACGCAGTGCAGCGCCCAGGGTGCCCCCCGGGCAGACTGGGGACTGAGGCGGTGGCTGCCAACGCCTTCGCAGCAGTTCTACCCTGCAAATTCCACCAGACACCGCACAGTGTCAAGTTAAATGTCGACTCTCGAGGAGAGACAAACCAGACCAAGGGGGAAGGCCAAGAGGATTAGATGCAAAACCACGACTTCAGATACTTCTGAGACACAGAGACACATGGCGTTCGGGATGAGGAACCAGCCTCCGCTGACATACCACCGTCATTGCGTTGCTAACCTTTACAACATTACTCTCAATGTATGCCAAGACAGGTGGCTACTTTGGGATAATTCCTTTGTTTCCAGAGTCCCCAAAACGAGATTCCCTTTCAGGTGCAGGGCAGAGTGCACAGTCGGGACCTGTGGCACTGCCCCATGTGACTACGGGTGACTCCCGGTTCACAGCCAGGACAGAGCTCGGTCCCCGGTGGCATTCGGACTCCACTCCTCCTCGATAGAAGGGACCAAGAAACATTGTCCTCGTGAGAAAAATTCGAGGCGAGGTTTTCCTTCCTCTCTGTTTGGCAGGTGACGATGCCTCCCAGAATTGATATCAAAAGAGAAATGTTTTGGTTACACGAAGACGTGAAAGTGATGAACTAATACACCTGAAATGAGCAATATCGGAGCCTTGACTACAAATTTTCTGAAACCTCAGTAACCAAAAGCAGTTCCCTGTGAAGTTTTTACATCAAAGATCAAGTTTAGAGCTGTCAGATGTTTATGAAACGTTTTTCTTAGGGGAGTTTTCTTCCATAGATGTTCAGGAGACAGAGACGGCTCTGACGGGGATACGGAAAATAGCGCACTCACTCAAGGTTATGGAGTGAGCACGTTCTTTAGCCTCCAAGCAATGCGTGAGCAATTCTGCCCATTTTCCTCGGAACTTTAG